>BLYF01000086.1:178554-256941 GCA_014905255.1 Herpotrichia juniperi
TTCATAACTCAGGGTAATACTTGAGCTCTAACTACTTCTTGCACACACCTACATCGCCCCAGCACAGCAAACAGCCTCACTCCGTGCTCCATACCCACCCACCTCAGCATACACAAGGCATCTCCACCTAATTCTTCAAGATCCCCATGCATATTCTTGCAAACACATTGATACTTTGCACATTGTTCCCCATCATGCTAGTCACCAACTAGAACGGTGTAAGCCTTCAACAACCTACCAAATCACCACCTTTCGACTTTCTATAACTCTCATCATACAACTAGACAAAGCCTTCTAGAGCACAATCATTGAGCATGACTTCAGCGACAAAGACCAAGATGCATTCATCACTAGTCTGCCACCGACTCCTAAATCTATTTAGGAATAAAGCTGTAGAGATTTGAGCTCGGCTTTCGCGAATTGAATAGTCACAACCAAGGACTACTAAAAATCGCCAACGTCCACATGTCGCCCCTACAGACTTGTAAATACGCCAAACAATTCTAGTCAGGATGCAAAATGTAAATGTCAGATGTTTATGCGCTTCAGAAGCTGCATTATAGAAAACCATGCTCTAATAGGGACCGGGTACATGGTAACGACCCGATCTCACAACGAACAGGATTACTGTTTTTTTTTTCAAGTAGAATCGTATTCTGACCAACAACCACATCAAATACAATATGTAAGAGCGGTTTTTAGTCTACGGTATGCCAGCTGCAACCCAGTGACCCCCATAAGATGTGAAGAAAAGACACGAAGTTATTTTCCTACCATTTTCGACCTACCCTTTATGTAGTGAAGCAGCAATACCATGTCGCCCTCTAAATAACCCATGCCCATGATGCCCAAAAGACTCCTAAAAGAAAGAGCAAGAAGCAAATATTCAAATAAAACTTTGCCCACATGTACCCTTCAAGTACCCTCTACGCAACCCACCTCCTAGCACTCCTGAAGACGCGATTCCAGGGCCCAAACTCCCCCCACTCCTCTAGTTTTTCAGCCGGAATATAACTTGCCACCTCCCTCAAAATCGTGCGTTCAGGGTGTGGCATCAGCGCCAACACTCTTCCATCCTTGGACCTCACACCCGTAATACCTTGCGGACTACCGTTGGGGTTGAAGGGATACTTCTCTGTCGGCGTCCCGTAGTTGTCGATATACCTCATACTAACCAGTCCCTCACTCTGTAGTGCTTCAGGAGTAGCGGCAGAGGCGACTGAAGAGGGGAATTGTGCACGACCTTCTCCATGTGCGGTAACGACGGGGAGCGTGGATCCGTGCATTCCGTGCAGGAAGACAGAAGGTGTACGGTTGGGGCCAGAGGGGTCGACGATTTCGACCATACAGACACGGGCTTCGTACTGCTCGCTCTGATTTCTCTCAAAGCTGGGCCAGAGGTTGGCGCCGGGAATGAGTTCCTTGAGTTTCGAAAGGAACTGGCAGCCGTTGCAGACGCCAAGAGTAAACGTATCAGGACGCTCAAAGAAGTCCTGGAACTCTTTGCGGGTGTTGGGGTGCAGCAAGACAGATTTCGCCCACCCTTGACCGGCCCCCAAGACGTCGCCGTACGAGAACCCGCCACAAGCAGCAAGACCCACGAACCCGGCGAGAGACACGCGTCCGGAGATAACGTCAGTCATATGGACATCGATGGCCGAGAAGCCAGCGACATGGAAGGCGAAAGCCATTTCGGATTGGCCGTTTACGCCCTCTTCTCTCAGAATAGCCACGCGGGGTTTCGCGGTAAACGCGGAGGAGATTGTGGCTTTGAAAGGGAGGATTGTGTCTTTGGGGTTGAATGTGAGGTTGTAGAAGAGGCCGGGATCTTTATCGTCTATGATGTTAGAAAATTCGAGGTCGGCACATTCGGGGTTGTCGCGGAGGCGTTGAAGTTGGTGGGAGGTGGAGGCCCAGCGTTGCTGGAGGGCCTTTCGGGTGTTACGGTATACGATCTTGGAGCCGTGTGCGAAAGAGATGCCTTGTTTTGAGGATTCAGGGACGCGGCCGATCTTCTTGATCATTCCTGGTGGTGGGCCGCAGGTGGCGAAGCAGCGGTTGAATTCTACTTCGTGCTTCTTTCGGACTTGGAAGACGGCTCCTAGTTCTTCGTTGAAGAGAGTCTCAATGATGTCTTTAGTGTTGCTCGTCTTAGAGATACCGTCCATCATGATTTCTAGCCCACATCGGCCAGCAAACATCATCTCTACTAGTGTTGTAAGTAGACCACCGTCAGATCTGTCATGGTATGCCAATACGATTCCAGACTCGTGCAGCTGTTCCACGGCGTCGAAGTAGTCCTTGAGAACATCTGCATCATAGACATCGGGTGCTTCGTCTCCCACTTGACCAAAGGTTTGCGCTAGGGCAGATCCTCCCATGTTCTTCTTTCCTACGGCCAGATCGACAAACATTAGGACTGTCTCCCCAACGTCTTCCAATCGCTGCAACACGGGTGTCCATGTGCGATCGATTCGGTCTACCGGTGCGAATGCTGTGATAACTAGTGACATTGGGGCTGTCACTTCTTTCGCCGCCTTGGTCTCTGGGTCTAACCATTTCATCTTCATGCTCATGGAATCCTTGCCGACCGGAATGGAAATGCCCAACTTTGGACAGAGATCCAGCCCAATGGCTTCAACACCCTGGTACAAAGCGGCACCCTCGCCAGGATGGCTGCTGGCCGACATCCAGTTTGCAGACAAGCTAACCCTGGACAGCCTATCGAAAGTGCTAGCAGCAGCGAGGTTCATCAACGACTCTGCAACTGCCATCCTGGCGGATGCTGCTGGGGAGATGAGTGCTAGAGTGGGCTTCTCGCCCATTGCCATTGCCTCGCCTGTTCTTACTCCGGGCATCAGTGAAGTTGCTGTCACCGAAACATCCGAGACAGGAACTTGCCATTTTCCTACCATTTGATCGCGAACTGTGAGTCCGCCTACAGTCCGGTCCCCGATGGTGATGAGGAATGATTTTGAGCCTACAGATGGCAAGGTGAGGACTCTGTCCACTGCCTCGCCAACGAGTCCATCGGTTGGTACATCTGGTAGATACATTGACAAGCTGCTGTCAAAAGGCGATAACCTCAGCTTTCTGCTCTCCACGATTCGTGACATCTTTGGCGGCTTTCCGAAAAGAACCGGCATGGGAAGGTCAATCGGTTTAGGGTGCGTTTCTGAATCCCGGTCCGTGAGTGTAAGATGCTGCTCGGCTTTGGCAGTGCCAACCACAGAATAACCGCATCGTTCCCGCTTGCAGATTCGTATAAACAAGTCGAGATCGTCTGGCGCAACAGCCATCACATAGCGTTCTTGAGCTTCGTTGCACCAGATTTGCAATGGGCTCATTCCCCTATCTGCACTGTCGATTTCGCGTAACTCGAATATGGCTCCGAGTCCAGAATCGTGCACGAGTTCCGGGAGTGCGTTGGAGAGACCGCCAGCACCGACGTCGTGGATGAACAGGATTGGGTTCTTGTCATCCATGGACCGACAGGTGTCGATAACTTCCTGTGCTCTTCGCTGAACTTCAGGGTTGCCTCTCTGCACGCTAGCGAAGTCTAAGTCGACTTTGCCCTCTCCAGATTGAACACTGGAAGCTGCGCCGCCGCCGAGACCTATCAACATTGCCGGCCCACCAATGACGAGAAGATGTGACCCAGGGGGTACAATGTCCGGCTTCTTGATTGCGTGTTGTGGCCTGACTGTTCCAACTCCTCCAGCAAGCATGATCGGCTTGTGATAGCCACGAATTTCTGTCTCTTTCTCATTTGTGAAAACTCTCATGAGCAGTGTCCTGAAGTAGCCTGTAGTGCAAGGGCGACCAAATTCGTTGTTGAACGCCGCGCTACCAAGTGGTGCTTCAAGCATGATATCTAGAGCGCTTGCAATGTGTGCTGGCTTACCGACATCCTTCAGTTCCCAGGGGCGTTCGAATCCAGGTATGTTGAGGTCAGAAACAGTGAATCCAGACAGTCCCGCTTTGGGTTTCGAGCCGCGGCCTACGGCGCCCTCATCTCGAATCTCGCCGCCAGATCCAGTGGCAGCGCCTGGGAAGGGCGATACAGCAGTCGGGTGGTTGTGTGTTTCTACTTTGCAAAGGATGTGCACCACCTCTTTTGTTCCATGCCATTCGCCTGTAATGTGGCTTGGTGACCAGAAGGTTGCACTCTCGCCTTGGAGTACAGCAGCGTTGTCGCTGTATGCGCTGATTACGTTCTGGTGATTCCTCTGCTGCGTATACCGAATCATGCCGAACAAGGAACTAGGCTTGCGCATCCCGTCGACTGTGAAGTCTGCATTGAATTGCTTGTGTCGGCAGTGCTCTGAGTTGACCTGGGCGAACATGAACAGCTCGACATCGACTGGCCCTCTCTTCAGCTCTTGCGTGTATGCCTCCACGAGATACTCGATCTCGGACTTGTCCATCGCCAGGCCCAGCTCCTTGTTCGCATGTTCTAATGCCGCCTGAGGGCTACTATATTCCTCAAAGCTTATGCTATCCGCTGGCGCCGGCTCGCGCTCGCCAAATATGAGGTTGAGATCGGGGACGTGCCTACCGATGGTTTGAGTCATTCGATCATGGAGGGCATCTGCGTTGGGGATCGAGTCTGCGTCGAGCGGCTTGTCGAACTTTGCTGCGATAACAAGTCCACGCTCAATGCGCTTTACGACGCGCTCCAGCGTGCATGTTCGCGCGATCATAGAAGCTAGGGAGCTCCATGGTGAAATCGTGCCCGGACGTGGCGAGACGTAGAACAGGACCGTGTCGTCGTCCCGGGGTGCACCATTGCGGTGGACTGCGTCCAGGAGAGTCTGCGAGAGATGGTCTTGGCTGTCTGGACCTTCGCCGTAATTTAGAATTTGTTCGAGTGTCTTCTGTTCCCGCTGGTCGAGCTCCTCAATCGGATTGACAAAGTGAAGCCAGATGGCGACAACCTGGGTTGCACCAATGGCCTGCGCGAGACGCTTCAATCGGAAGTCAGAAAAGGCCGAAGACCCAGGCAAGATGAGATATGGATCGGTGGACGCCATTGTTGCTTCTCTCCGTGAGGAGAATTACAGAAGGCGCGTTATGATGCGTGAGGAAGAGATCGCGGGGTGACTGACCCCTCCAAATTTTTCCCATTTTCGGGTCTGCAATGCTGATTGGTTGTAATTACCCACTCTGCCGTCAAAAATTCCCGACTATGTCATATAGTGTTTCAAACAATTCAGGATATCAATCACACTCATCTAGCTAATAGTCATAAGAATCAATGGTGGTTCGAACAGTCTTCCTGGGGTTACCGGAGACGTTTTTGGGGAAGGCTTGACGGCAATGACTAGATATTCCTTAGGAGGCATTAGCTTGTACATGAGAACCTCCATGGATCAAGACCTCCAGTATGCATCACCTGTACAGTCCTCCAAACGGGCCTTTGTTCCCCTTTGGTTCTTCAGCTGCCAGCGGGCCGTCGCTATCCGAATCATCAGCTTCCCATATACCTTCTTCATCTTCCTCTTCGTCGAGCAGGATTCCATCCTCGCCATAGTCCCGTTCTTGTGCTATTGGTATTGCCACTGGCTCCGGCTCCGGTTCTCCGTCATTGAAAATCGCAGCTACCGTTTCTGGCACCTCTGTTGCATCCTCAGGAACCTCCTCCTCCTCTACCTCCTCCGCCATCTCCTGGTCCTCATCATCCTCCCGTCCTTGTTCGGTCCTCTTCTCAAGCTTCTCGAAGGCCCATCTGGGGTTTCTTGCTGCCCAGCGGACTGTGTGCATGACTTCGTGTTCCTTCAACTTCTCTTTGTGTATCTCGGGATTCCATACTTCACTTCTGTACGTTGAGTACATTGTCTTGTCATCCCAGACTTCTGGCCAGGTGAGGATGCGGTCGTAGAGGTGTGGATCGGGTATCTCGCCAGTGATGAGCCTGTTCATCTTGTCTTTCAGGATAACTGTTGCTTTGGCCCATGTTCCTACGTGGTACCATCCTTGGAACGTTGGCTGTGTACTAGTTAGTATGCAGCAATCGAAGCATGTACATAATAAAATCAAACAACCAGGGTGCGACTTACCGCACAGACAGTCCGAATGTCCTTTGTATCAAGTATCGTGCGAATGGTTGGGTCTGTGACATCACAAAACTGAAACAGGTTTCCTGTCTCGGAGACATGGACACCATCGAAGATGTGTTGCGTTTTCAACTCATCTGTGGACATACGAGCGAATTTGCGGACGTTCTCGTCGAATACCGCAAATCGTTTCGCGGTACCAGTAGCCTTGTATGACAAGAATGAGATGGTCTGGTACTGTCGGAGGGAAGGGTCTTTGCGCGGATCAAGTCCCCAGGTGATGATTGCCTCCCTCCAAGGACCAGTTTCGAAGAAGTAGCCGCAATAGATGGCAGCTTCTCGCAGTCGATCGCGTTTATCCCAGCCGAGTTTATTGAACAAGTAGTGGCGAGTTACGATGGGGCGCCTTTGTAGCTCGTCCTTGATGTTGGCGATCAAGCTCTGCAGATAGGGAGTCAAAGAGTCTTCTGGAGGCAGGTCCCATTTCGGACCGGTGGGAACTGATTGGGCGTCTGGTTTGATGATGACACATCCGTACATGGCCAAGCTCCGCTGTGTGTTGACTTCCTGACGGCCATCTCCAGTGTATTTGACGAAATGATTTTGCTGGAACCTATAGCCGGTATCAGTGCGTGTTTGTGGTGATGATATATGGGTACTTGCTTGTAATTGTAGGCCACAGGCATCTGAATGAACTCGGCCGAGGGTCCAACGTGCTTGGTCAAATCAGCCCCTGCCGTGGTGTTGATGTTGAAGTTCTTCAGCTGGTTGTCTACACAGGCGTCAGCTGTGAAGAAGCAAGCCTACCAAAAAGCTGCTCATACGTACAACGAAGAGGGAGCAGATTTTGTCTGATGTTCTTCATGATTTCGTTGCGTCCTGAGGCGTATTGGAGGTCAGGTAGATCTGTGATGTTAGATAGAAATTGAGGAGGGTTGGTTGAGAAGCACTCACCTCGAAATCGATGAGCTTCGTCGACCACCCCGACAGCAGCAACGGTGTACTTGGAGGCATTGTCTTGCAGACTGCGGAAGACGTCTGAAGCATTGACGTAGGGGTTGCTCGGGTTTGCTGGGGTTGCTTCTGGCTCGCTGGCCACGAAAGGGTCTGATGAGCCACGCTTTCTCTTGCGGCCGGTCCTCCTGGGTACTGTAACTTTGAGTAGCAGGTTACTTGTCTTCACAGAGGCTCCAAGCAGTCGTTTGGCAAATGGGTCATCTGGGCGTAGGGAAACAGATATGAGCTCGGGGACTTGCTCGCCATGCTCGCTCTGGGGGTCAGGCACAGGCTTGGCCCGCAGTGCCTGGAGGCAGCGTTAGCCAGCCGTGAGGACATGATATGGACTGTTGATGAATATGCCGACCTTGCTCAGCTTGCGTGCTCCCCCCAGCGAGGTGATGCCTTTGTCGACGTTCTTGATGATGCAGGGGTGCTCGACCACCGAAATGGCGCGCGAGGGGATGGGCAACCATGGCGCGAACTGCTTGCCATGGTCTTGGCTGACAGAAGCATCCGCAGAGGGCATCGTGGGCGTCCAGTGGGTCTAGGGTTTTTGGAGTCGCAGCTTTTTGTGCCGCACGTCCTGCAGGGATGGCTCTAAACGGCACACACGACAAATGCGATAGGCTATGCGATGGGCATGCGATGGGCCTGCGATGGGCTTGCGATGGGCTTGCGATGGGCATGCAACAGGCATGCAACAGGCAGCTCTATGCTTGCATGCCTGCCCCCCAGCTGCCACTCCCGGCGGCCAGCCGTTGTGGTGTTGTGCTGCCGTGCTCTGGTGCCATTCACTGTCGCGGGGTCTCGCTACCGTCCGGGCTAGCTCGCGTTTGGTGTGTGATGGCCGTTCTCCTCTTCCACACCTCGCAACCCCCCAAGCCCTGGCCGTGCAGACGACCTCACGACCTCACCTCTGGCGTTGAGCTCCTCGTTTGTTCGCCCGCCCCATCGTCGCCCGCACCCGCCTCTCGATCCTCGCCGCCGCCCGTTGTGCCCCTCTGCAGCTGCCCAGGCGCCGCTGCATCCTCCTGACCCCACAGCGAGCTACCACGCCAGTCTCGCCAGTCTCGCCAGTTTCGCCGGCCCGTTGGTCTTCCCAGCAGCACCACGACAGCGCCCAGCCCAATCCAGCACGACGTCGACTGCATCCTCCATGTCTGCCTGAGTTGACTGTACTCCCCCGCCGCTGCCATCACCTGTGCGCGCGTCTGTCTTGTCATCCACGGTAGCATTGGCGCTCCTGGCTGCAGCCTCATCGCGACTCCTTGAAGATTCCCCCGGTCACTCGTGTCTCTCGCTGTCTTCGCAACACACACGCACCGCTTGACGGGCATCCGCGCCGGCCGCAGCCATGAAAGGCTTCAGGCAGAGGGTTGTAAGCCCCCCAGCCCTTTACCCCCTCGTGCACCACTCCCACCCTCCCAGTGCCCACCGCCAAACCCCTCCCCGAGCGCAGAAGCTAACATGCTCAGCACGAACAGCTCGCTAGAGCTACAGACAAAAAGTCATCCAAGAACAAGAAAGAAACCACCTCCGGCACCTCGTCGCCCTCGCATGGCGCCTCCAACTCCCCGTCAGGCTCCGCCCACGTAACCCCCTCGTCGTCGCAAACCACGCTGCCAGATTCGCGCAACAAGCCCCTGCCTGCTGGCGAGAGTGCCTCGGGCAACCCGAGCGCGCTGCAGCCCGGCCAGCCAGGCATGCCCAGCGCATCGGGCAGCATGTCACAACAATTTGGAGGAAACCCAGGTTTAAGCCAACTCGGGGGCGCTGGCGGCGCAGGTGCCTCCGGTCCTGGCACGCCTCACAGGGCTGGCCAGCCATTGGCACCTAGCGTTGTCATTAGTCCGAGTGCTCCAGTAAGTGGACCCCCGCGTAAAAATGCCGTGCCATTCTTCGCCTGCAAGTCTGAACAGACAAGTGCTGACCTACCCTTCGTTCCAGCACGTTCCCGCACCTGGGGCTACCGAAACCATGCCTGGCGATCTTCTTCCACCCAAAGCCGGCGCGAAAATGACGGCCTTCGATCGCCTGCAGACAACACCAAAGGATGCCGTCGAGGGCATCCGCACGCCCAAGAGGCAGCATTCCTCGCGGTTCGACATTTCAGATCAGCGTCAGCGGGAATTGGAGAAGTTACCAGGGTTCCACGAGGTGCCGCCGAACAAGCGTGAAGAGTTGTTCATGCAGAAGCTCGATCAATGCAACATTATATTCGACTTCAATGATGCCAGCGGAGACATGAAGTCAAAGGAGATCAAGCGACTGGCGTTGCACGAGCTGCTCGACTATGTTGCGAACAATCGCCAAGTCATTACAGAGAAAATGTACCCTCGCGTTGTGGAGATGTTCAGCAAGAACTTGTTCCGCCCAATTCCACCACCGATGAACCCGCAAGGGGAGGCCTTTGATCCCGAAGAAGACGAGCCCGTGCTCGAAGTGGCCTGGCCGCATATCCAAGTTGTCTACGAGTTCTTCCTTCGTTTCATCGAAAGCCAGGACTTCAACACAAATATCGCCAAGGCGTATATTGACCACAGCTTTGTGCTCAACCTCCTCGAGCTGTTTGATTCAGAGGACCCTAGGGAGCGCGATTTCCTGAAGACGACCCTCCATCGCATATATGGCAAATTCCTCAACCTCCGGTCCTATATCCGCCGCTCCATAAACAACGTCTTCTTCCAATTTATATACGAAACAGAACGTTTCAATGGAATCGCCGAACTCCTCGAGATCCTCGGATCCATCATCAACGGCTTCGCCCTACCATTGAAGGAGGAGCACAAACTCTTCCTCACCAGAGTGCTGCTGCCCATGCACAAAGTCAAGAGCTTGAGCATGTACCACCCACAGTTGGCGTATTGCATAGTCCAGTTCTTGGAGAAGGACGCTGCTTTGACTGAAGAAGTCGTCCTCGGTCTCCTGCGGTATTGGCCGAAGGTCAACAGCACGAAGGAGGTCATGTACCTGAACGAAGTCGAAGACATTTTCGAAGTCATGGACCCCGCTGAATTTGCCAAGGTGCAAGAACCCTTGTTCAACCAACTGGCGAAATCGGTCGCCAGCCCCCATTTCCAGGTCGCTGAACGAGCGCTCTATTTCTGGAATAACGAATATTTCTGCAATCTCGTGAGTGATAATGTCGAAGTTATCTTGCCCATCATGTTTGCACCTTTGTACGAAAACTCCAAGGGACATTGGAACCGGTAAGTCGCTCCTCACAAGTCATTGAACGCGTGCTCATTTCCAGCAGGACCATTCACGGCATGGTGTATAATGCCATGAAATTGTTCATGGAGGTAAACCCCCAGCTGTTTGATGACTGTTCGCATGATTATGCCGAGTCGCAAAACAACGCCAACGAGAGACTACAAAGTCGCCAAAACCGATGGGATAAGCTCTCGAAGCTAGCAGAGGCACGACAGAATGGAACCCTCGACTCAAAGGCGCCCGCACAATCTGCCAAGGTCGGCTCCCCTATGCGGTTAGACGACTCAGACCCTTTGAGCCAGGACAGCCAGAGGCGTATGGAAGCGCTTCGGTTGCAAGATGATGGAACGTCGAGTCAGAGGCGGCCAAAGGAATTTGAGCGACAGAGCAGTCAAACTTCGGTACGTTGATTCAAAGTCCTTAGATCATGGAACGAAAATTCTCTATGGCCGAATCAGTGTAATTTTAATTCTATTCCTAGACTTCCTAGGTCTTTCTCCGTCTTTGAAATGCTTTGGGTTCGGTTTGATGATCTGACTTGTTTGTGCTTGCTTCCTGCAGCGCCGGCACACCTCATCCAAGGAGGAACCCCAGGCAAAACGGTCCAGCGGTCGGCCGCGAAGCAACAGTCGTCCCACCTCGTCGGGCAGCGTTGGTTCCTCTCGCCCACACGGAACTGTTAGGACAAGTTCTGGAAGCACGGCAACCAGAGTCGTCTAATCGGTCCAGCGACTTTCAGCATGGGACTTATTTCTCTCATTTTAGTAATCGATCATCGTTTCGGCCCCGTTTGTTGCGATGTTGGCGCGTTTTTGTGTTGGAGGGCGTGTAACAGGTATGCCATGGACTCGTTGGACTCTATATAGGATGTGGCTACGTACGGAAGAGTGCCCGTTTGGTCCCTTTCTTCTCTACTTATCGATGATGGAATGGCTTGACGTTGGCCGTGTGGTGCTAAAAGCGAGACAAGATGTGAGCGATATGGACGGCGTCTGGATGAATTTTGTTTCTCAAGGCTTGGGATTTCTCATCGGCGCTGGGGTCCTTTCCCTCTTTTCCTACCTTTCTGACGATAGACTTGGAATGGAAAGATTTGCTTGGGCATGGCCTGAAGATGGACATGCACGTTGCTTAGGAGTCTTGTTCACGTGTTTGCTACTAATCTTTACAAGTTGCTTATGTACCTAGGCTTCACGAGCCAACATGTTGACTTTCACCCAGACCGCCGCCGTGAATGGGGTTGAGGCTTGGCGACGCGATGTCAGCGTGAAATGAGGCCAAGACGATGATAGGGGTGCATTCTCCAATTAGACGTAGGCAAATGTGCTTTCAGCCTCGGTCGGTGAGGCTCCATGTGTTGTCCAACGGCGCGCTACCTCATGCTTCTTGGGAAGGCAATTTGTTGTCACGCTAGCCGGTAACCGCGGAGCGCGATTCATTTCCGCGCCCCTTTCCGAGCCGACCAAAAAACCATCCACGCCCATCTCGAATCCTGACCTCCTTCCTCTCTCCTCACAGCTTCACGTCACTCCTTAGGCCGCTGCTGCCATATCCTTTCCTTGCTGTGATCCTCCTCCCTCCTGGGTTCCTCCCTCGACGCGACTTTGCTCCGCCCTTTCCGCCAAGCTGCCACAGTAATCCCCCCCAGATCCCTCACCCCCGATCACCTCCGCACCGCGCGTAATGGAGACTCCCAAATGGATTGAATTCGGTGTGCCGACCCTCGACCGCCCCTTCGGCCTGGCGGTATGGCCCATCTTCGAGAAGGTCTTCGAGACGGCCATGGGGTACAAGCCGCAAGACTTCCGATTCGTGCCCGGCGAGACCCCCGTGTCGACACTCAAGGCGTGCGCTACCATCTTGGTCACATACTATATTATAATCTTCGGCGGACGGGAGTTGATGCGCAACCGGCCTGCTTTCCAGCTTAACTTCCTGTTCAAGCTGCACAACTTCTACCTCACGGCCATCAGCGGGATACTTCTGCTGCTGTTCGCTGAGCAGCTTATTCCCATTGTCACCCGCCATGGCGTTTTCTTCGCCATCTGCGACCACGAGGGCGGCTGGACGGACAAACTGGTGATTTTGTATTACGTATGTTCTGGCCTCAAGCTATTCCGCGAGCTCCGTTAACAAAGTGACAGCTCAACTACCTTACCAAGTTTCTGGAGCTGATTGACACCTGCTTCCTTTTCCTCAAAAAGAAGCCATTGAGTACACACCCCCTAATTCTAGTCGATTTCGCAAGCTAATTGAAATAGCCTTCCTCCACACCTACCACCACGGCGCGACCGCTCTGCTCTGCTATACTCAGCTCATCGGTAGCACCGCTGTATCATGGGTCCCCATTACCCTTAACCTCTGCGTGCACGTCGTCATGTACTGGTACTACTTCCAGAGTGCGCGCGGCATCCGCATTTGGTGGAAGAAGTACATTACCATCATGCAAATCACCCAATTCGTGCTCGACCTTGGTAATTAACCCTTATCCCTGTTTGAATAGGACACGTTATCTAATATTCTTAGGCTTTGTCTACTTCGCATCATGGACCTACTTCACCAGCACCTACTGGCAATGGCTCCCGAACGCAGGTAAATGCGCAGGCGAGGAGTTCGCCGCCATCGCCGGAATCTGCATTCTGTCTTCATACCTACTCCTCTTCATCTCCTTCTACTTCGCGACCTACAAGAAGCCAGTGCCCAAGGGCCGCCGTAGGGCTACCAGTGCGTTGGTGGAGATGAAGGATGAGAAGGTACCATCTGTTGGCGCTGTCCGCAGGCGGTTGTCACAAGGTGCACACGCTCTGGCTAATGCCAGTGCTACAGGCGCTTCCCCTTCTAATGGACGTGCTACACGGAGCCGCAAGGCGTAAGCGCCAACTCTGGGGAGTCTGGAATGCTAGGAGTGGGAGACAAAGGTTGGGCTCCAGTTCGTCAGACGGTTCCGAGGAATTCTAGCAACGAACGAGGTGGAGGTTTAGACTGAGGCCCCCCATTACCCTCATCAACAACTCCACCTGCGCTTTTGGGTTTTGCACGGCCATGCATCAACCACACGAGTCCAGTTTCACACATATTCAACGCTCAAACGATGTTACGAGCACGTCAACAGGAGCACCACCGGGGTGTGCCACGCTCCTCCTATCTTCCTACCTCCGCCCTCACCTACCTACCTCTTCTTTTGTTACATTCGCCCTGGTGGGCGTGTTTTCGTATTTCTTTGTAATTATTATGTTTTGGGATCCTTTGGGATCCCATCATGAAAAGGCGATGTATTACTGTAAGATCAAGGTGGTTGATTTAGACTATCCGCCGTGATCGGGAATGTTGGGCATTGGACGGCGCGATGCGTATAGGCTGGCATGGGCAGAGCATAGCTTTATATATAGTCATCAAAGAATAGATGTGGTTCCTCCGGGGTTGTTTGGGAATTTACGTCTGATGCGTGTGTTTGGCCGTGCAATTGACCTAGAAGTGAAGTCTTCGTGGTTTGAATTTAAACTTGAACCTGAGCAGACAACTCCTGCACTACATGTACTGCATGCATCTCTGGTGGACTTGCTAACTTGCTCCTTTGGCGGCATTTGTTTGCCAGCTAGCACTTCGTTGCTGGCAACGTCAGACCCAGACCCACTATTTCACGTGCCGGACTCGGCGGCCAATCCTTGCTCCATCATGCCACTCCCGTACCAGGAAAACCAAAAGCTCCAACCTCACGACATCTCTCCCACCACGACGCACGACCGCCCACCTCACCAACACACCTCTCACCCCACCCACGCGACGCCGCACCCCTCTCTCCAGCTCTATCTCGCCAATTGAGCCTCACCATGTCCTTCGTCCGCGCCGCGACGAAGGCTACCCTCGTCAGTGCCCGCGTTCCGGTGTACCGCGCTGCGCCCATTGCCGTCCGCGCTTTCAGCCAGAGCGCCCCGGCCAAGGACCAGCACGCTGAGGAGACTTTCGAAGAGTTCACTGCCAGGTACGACACCACCCACTTGCGGAGGGGCGGGAGGGGGGATTGGGTGGAGAATGGGGTACTTCGGAGAACGGGAAGAGGCATTGAGCGCCATTGAGCATGCGATGACGCATCAGAGGGACTGTGCTAACCTGTCCTTGTGCAATGTAGATACGAGAAGGAATTTGACAAGGTCAATGATGTGTTCGAGCTTCAGGTATGACTTCCCCTCACACACATACCATGTGCCTCGGCCAGTTGCTTCAGCATTGAAAGAATGAATTCGGGTTGTCAATGGAACCAGAGCTAACTGCATAATAGCGAAACCTGAACAACTGCTTCGCCTACGATCTCGTGCCCTCGCCATCCGTCGTCATCGCTGCGCTGCGGGCTGCGAGACGCGTGAATGACTTCCCATCCGCTGTACGGGTCTTTGAAGGTACATCCCCATTATCCCACCATCACTTATTTTTCATCCCACTTCATACCCCACCTACTTCACAGGCCCTAATCAATCGCCCCACCGTTGACGACACACGCATGCCCATGTCATGCATGACACCCGCTGACTCACCCAGGCATCGAATACAAGACAGAGAACAAAAGCCAATACCAAGAGTACCTGACCGAGCTGGAGCCCATACGCGAGGAGCTCGGCATCCCGCTCAAGGAGGTGCTGTATCCCAAGGAGAAATAGATAGGCAATCGCATTCATCCGAACCCTTTCCCCACTCGACGACAAAAGCCCGAAACTACTGTATATCTTGCCATTTCAGATTTGCCTTCAGAGAGCTGGTTCGGGGAGGGAGACGCATCGGGTTTGGGAGAAAGGGCTGGGGCCGGGGGAGCGAGAAAGCGGTATGCACGCTGTCGTCTTTGTACAGAAACCCACATTTTTTCCATTTTGCTCAGAGTGCACTGTGCGCAACATGATGGCTGTGAAGAGTGTCTCGCTATGAAGTTATTTCTTGCAAGCGGTTTCGTACGCCTGTTTCAAAAATCACGCTGCCAAGCATAAATTCCGACGTAAGGCTGCGGAATAGATATCATTCATTGATCTAACATGCTCCACAACAAACGCGGCAAGATATGCCTCCAAGATGCCCATGCAAGCGATGCAACATTATGTGACCCAACCACGCCTAAACTCCAATACTACGCTCAAGTCCATTCGGCGCTCGTTGCGTATCACGTTTGCTCTTCCAGTTGCCCGTCCCCATTTGTACACTGACAGCTTTGTACATGCATCCTCGTACTTGATGGCACTCATACGACGGAATGTGCAATCGTGGTGCTGATCTAGATACCAGCTCTTATACCTATTCGTACCGAATACGCACCCCACGTCCTCGACATGTCTTCTTTGCCGTACCCGTTCTGGCCCTCGTCTCCTGTACGTGTCCTCGGTCGGGTGGGATGGCGTGTTGATCTAGTCCATGCCGACGTACTTGAACCAGAGCGGGCGGCAGTCCTCGCGGTTCAGCCATGGCTCGCCGTCGGTGAAGCGGCCGGCTACGCAGCCGGAACAGCGGGGGCTGTTGGGGCAGTTGAAGAAGGGGATGTGTTGGTAGCCAATGTCGCGGAACCTGCTCGTGTCAGTCATGTCTCCTATCGTGGCGTCGCGCTCTTCAAGTAAAGAGGGAGGGGGAGTGGTGTACTCACCAATGGATCTTGCTCTTGTCCTCGAAGAGGCCGAGCGCTACACTATGCACCGGCGCATCGCCCCACCGCTCGTAAAAGAAGCCCCCAGCGCGGTCCAGATGGTCGAAGTAATCGCGGTACTTCTGGCTTCGCCAAAAGGCCAGGTCCCCGATCTCGAAGTTGGACCAGAAGTGGCAGGTCGAGTACCCATGCGCTTTCTCGAAATTCTCCGGCCGCCTCTCCCCATCCTCCAACCAGTTCCTCGCATTGTTCTCGTGCACGTACTCGGGATGGTCTTGTATGAACTTCTTCGTCTCGGGCCACAGCGTCTCCACACTCTCGGGACTGTCATAAATGTTGATGTTGAACCCGTATGTCTTATTGTGGTCCTGCATCCACGCAAACACGTCGTAGTCGATGTTGCAGAAGAAGTGCACGTTGGGCTCCACACGCCAGTAGTACTGGTATTCGGCAAGCGCAGGGTGTTCGCTGAACATGCCAGAGTTCCACCGGCACATTTGGTGGTAGGACAGCTTGTCCATATACTGAACTTTGTCGGAGAGGAGAGAGACGGATTCACGGTACAGGTCCATGTTGATCCAGGAGGGGATTGCCCAGTGGTCTTGGGGTACGAGTTCTGCAGAGTATCTGGTCAGTCTTGCCCTCTAGTTCGATCGGAATGGAAGGGTGTGTAGGAAAATGATTTGGGGCCATACCATAGCGCACCTCCGCCTTGGTCGCTGCTTTCGTCTTTTTCTTGAACTCTTCTGTGAACGGCACATCATTGAAGAAGGTCCATGGGTAGTTGAATTTGTTATTCCACGTCCGTTCCAGATCCTTCATGCTCTGTAGCAGATCGTCCAGCTCCTCATTTCGCACGAGGGAAAGGATGGTAGCGTTTATGCGCGCGCTGTTAGGGCCAGGTGCGTAGTTGTTGCCGTCGACTCTGCGGAGCGGCTCTGGAGGCTCGCCAGACACTATTTGTACAATTTAGCTTTCAAGTTAGTTACACACGAGGAGGAGGAAAAGGAACACACCATCTAACTGCGGATCATGATCCCACTGCTGTATCTTCCCCGTCGACGTTCTTTCTCCCGGACCCTGAAGCTCTGTCGGAGCGCGGAAGACCTGCACGATCATATAAAAGAAAATGATTCCGGTAACGGCGGCCAGCACGCGCATGCTCCGAGGGAGCGCCATGATTTGGATTGGTATGCAAAGAGAGGATAAGATGTACCCCCGTGGCTTCCAGAAGGCCAAATGGCGGCAGCGTGGTCTCGCCTTCCTCCTACAATGCGAGGCTCGAATTCATGCTCGGGCCGCAGCTACGTAACGGCTCGCTAGGGCGGATGCGGTTAGAGCTGGAGGGCGACGCGTCGACCTCCACCCACAAAACATGTCGTCGGCGTTTGGCGAGTTGGAAGAGACGAAACAGAGGGACTACGCGTAATGGCCCAGAATGCGAAGATAGGGGCGCTCACCGACGAGCTGATCAAGTCTATAATACAATTCGACCCAGCGACCAACAGACAGGCGTACAGACACGCCAAAGATGTCGCGACCAAAGGCCTCAGAGCGCATCAATATAATCGCACAAACCAGTTCGATGTACAGGCCAGCTATTTGGGACTAGACGAGAAATTCCGCGTGCTGAACCGGGATGATCTTGCCGATGCGCTGCTACCTCGCGTCCAGAAACTCCAAGGACTCCAGCACAAATGGATGCCAGAGTATCTGAACTTGCTGTTGTTGCTGTCTGACAAGCCGACCGAGAACTCGGATGTGAAGGCTCTGGAGATTCTAAGGCCGGAGACTCCGCCCCCAGACCTAACGTGGAAGGAGATTCTAGATGATGACCCATACAGTGACGAGGAAATCTGGAAGGATATCGATTATGCAGCTGAGTCGAGTGAGGATGAGAGGACACCGAAAAAGAAAGACATCAAGAAGGCCTCCCCGGCGACGAGTGTAGACGAGGACGACTCGTACGATCCGAAGGCTTGCGTCGTGTCGACACAGCCTGAAGCAGTCAAAGAGATTGAAGATGTCCAATTCTGGAAGGTACAGCCCGAGGAAGAGTACGGAAAAGTCAACACTACGGAACTGCAAGCTGTCAGAGAAACATTATTCATGCTCGCAGGCTTGAAGACGTCCCTCTATGTGAGCGAAAAGCACAACGGGAGTATTCGGGTGAGCCAGAAATACGTCTTTAGTCATGCCATGGCAAAGACAATGGACCATCTTCTATCTCAACTAGCGGATATTGGGCAGCGTCTCAACAGACTCAGGCAATGGACCGAACGCCCATCTTCACTGTCACTTATTCAAACATTTGAAGCAGCCGTCAGAAGAAGGCTAGACGACTACGATCGCTCTCTAGCAGAGCTACAGCGACGATACTTGGTACCAGTTACACCCATAGCAGTTAGCCTGCTCGCCCTCCACGACGAGGTACGAAGTTTTTCTGGCCCGCTGCTTCAACTGGCCCAACTGGTCGCTGACATTGAGCACCTCCTCCTGGTGAACCCTTTCATCCACCTCGAAACGCTATTCGAGCGAATCAGCCTCGCACAAATGACGCTAGAGGAAGAGGTATTCGTATACTTCTCCAACATCTTCTTTGAGTGCCTACAAACCTACCTCAAGCCCATTCGCCAATGGATGGAATCCGGCACCCTACTGACGAATAACGAAACATTCTTCGTGTTTGAGAACGACTCGAGTAGCGAAGTGTCTTCGATATGGCATGATCGATTTGTACTAAGAAGAGGGAAGGGGAACGCGTTACGTTCTCCTGATTTTCTACAGCCAGCGGCACAGAAAATATTCAACACGGGCAAGAGCGTAGTTTTTCTCAAAGAACTTGGGACATATGACTTTGGATTAAACGTGTCTGAGCTTGAGCCAAAGCTGAACCATGAGACGGTGTGCGGCACCGGAGACACACTGCTCTTGTCGCCGTTCCTTGAACTATTTCAGGCTGCATTCGAGAACTGGATTAGGAGCAAGTACTCGTTGGCATCGAGCGTGCTACGTACTCATCTTATCGAGAAATGCGGGCTGTTGAATATATTGAACGAGTTCAACATGCTATACTTGGGAGCAGACGGATCCATTTTCCAAGACTTCGCTAACGCAGTATTCGAACGTATGGACGATAACCGACGAGGTTGGAACGATCGGTTTCTCTTGACAGAGTTGGCAAGAGGCATCTTCAGCTCTGTGCTTGAGAAATCGAATGTAGAGAAGGTCGTAGTTCGCTCAGCCCGTACAAACAACGAGATCCATTCTGTAAAAGGTCTTAGTGGGCTCTCAATCGACTATGCGGTACGTTATGCTATGAAACTTACACATGATTTTGGCTGATGACATACAGCTCCCGTGGCCAATAATGAACATCATCCAACGGTCCTCAATTCCAGTATACCAGCAGGTCTTCACCTTCCTGCTCCAGACATATCGCGCTAAGTATCTACTTCAAAACGTCACCTTGGCTAGTATCCGCCAAGCCAAAGATCCCCGCCTAGTCCAGCAGAGCTTCAAACTCCGCCAACGCCTCATATGGTTTGCAGACATATTTCGATCTTACTTAACCGAGACAGTTATTCTCCTCTCCACAGAAGACATGATCACGGCAATGGCAAAGGCAGAAGACATTGACGGAATGTCTACGATCCACCTGAAGTACGTCGCAAGACTACAGGAGCAAGCACTGTTGGCGCAAAACTTGCGGCCGATTCAAAAAGCCATCGTCTCACTGCTCGACCTCGGTATCCTCTTCTCTGAAATCCACATTCAAAATGCAACTGCTCAGCAGAAGAAGACGGCAACAAAGAAACAAGCACTAATCCCGAAGAGCCCTGGTAAAGGACTGGGAAAGACCTCGAGGCGAAAGAGCATCATACCCGCCATTATCGAGGACTCCTCTTCAGACTCTGACACCTCCGATGAAGACAACCCACCTTCCGACAAAGCTTACCTTGGTAGCCACACTGGACTAGAAGCTGGCTTAAAGACTATCGATGAACAATTCGTTAAGCTGTTGCCGTTCGTGACGGCAGCATTGAGAAGTGTGGGACGGGTAGGCGCGGAGCCAATCTGGGAGATGCTTGCTGAGCGGCTGGAGTGGGATAAGAAGAAGGAACGATAGCCGCTAAGCAATATATTGAGATATTTACATCTCGTTGACAAGTGATTTGATCGCAAGCTGCCCACTAATCCCCTATGTGATGTGTAATATGCTAGTGTTGGAATACTGTATAATTCCGCAAATTATACCCGTTCGTACTGCGGTTTAGGTTTGGGTCATTGCTCGGAGTGAAGAGCCAAGAGCGTGACGGAGAGGTTTGGGAAGTAGTGTGGGTCTGGGAAGACTTTAATGAGTATGAAGAATTATATATTGACGCGAAAAATGAGTTTATATTCAAAGTGATGGTAGCCCTAGCCGTGATGTTGCTCTATCAGGCCTTCACACTCGCTCTGATTTGGTAATTTGTCAATATCACGGCACAATAAATCTGCATTCAGTGTATTTATCGGGTTCACCTGCGTAATGGAGTGACTGATGTGATCATTGCTGTGAATACTCGTCACCACGTGCACATACGAGCCAAGATTCGTTAGTTATGCATCTCATGTCCTTCCCTTAGCGCAGGGGCCATATGGGATATATATCAAGAGAGGCCCAGCCTCAGCAACGATCAGTCGGGCAGCCCAGTCTTCTCAACCAAAGCCTCTGATTCCCTATCCATTTAACAATATACAACCACACCTACTTCTCATCCGGCAACTTCCTCCACATACAGTGCTTATTTCTTCCTGTTCCTTACTGATGCCAAGACTCAAGATCCTCGCCACCACACCGACCTCACCCACGTCTTCCTGCACCACTTTCAACGATTTCAAAATATTCAGCACACGATGTGCATGCATGCCAAGTCTATGAATACTCTCGACATAGTGCGGTCAAAGCTCCCGATATCGGACATCGCGCCGGACCTTAATTTAGCGAGCCCAAAACCGCAATCTCAACGTCGCAACACTGCAAAATCGCATAAAGGCATCTACCAGCCTACCAAATAGGGATAAACATCATGAATCCATCGATTTGAAGAGATATTTGGGGGTTTTTTTGGCATTTTATTTTCCTAGTTACAAGAATTCGCAATTGTGCTGCGCGCGCAGGAAACGATAAAAGCGCAGCTACCATTTCAGGTTCCTGTCTCGAATTTTGGAGAACTGCGTAGAGAGTTTCAAGTCTATCTTTTCAGCCTGAGTCCTATCGGGGTCACTACTTCCGAGAGGCTTCAGATTGGAAAGAAGATTTGTTCTCCTACCGAGATTTCCTGTTCGGACACCCAACTCCTGAACCCGAACGCCGGACGCCTTGCTAAGTGGGACGAAACTCGAATAAAAATTCACGCCGAAAGAAGGAATACGAACAAGAACAAGATACAAAACAAGAACGACGAATATAGAGCTCCAGCTCGACGAGATATAGTAGCGATGCGCCATCCCGCTGCACCCACCATAATCGCTGTATTGCTTGGTCTGCTACTAGCAATCATGGTGTGGAGCCAGTGGAGAAAAGATGGGCATCATGAGGGGGATCCGCATCCTGATGATGTACCGACGAAGACCGTGGAAGAAGACGATGCTAACGATGGCGCTAAAGGTAGCGCGGAAGAGGAGAGGATATCATGAGGGTGGTCATGAACGTGTTGGAAGGGGACCGGAATCCAGGAATTGGGCGGAGGCATTGATACTGAACGACTAAGTAGGTCTTACATCTGCCAGCGTGCTTTGCGAGGTACAACACTGGCTGAATGCCCCAGGCGTCGATTCGAGTAGGCTGCCAGGAAGAAGAGATGTGGAGGGAGGATGAGAGGGCGGCCGGCCGTGATCCTTTTGGAGGGTTACCTGGATCCGGAATCGGGCAGATGGTACTTATCAACCGGACTAAGTACCACTGTATCTGTCAAGCTGCCCTATACAGCGCTGGGCCGGTCCATCTACTGCTGCCTACCTTGGGCGGCATGGTTGGGACTACGCCTTACAGACGCAGCGACTGGGGCTAGGAGCCCAGCAAAATACTCCTCGGAGTCATCCGCGACCTGCTCTTGCTCCTCTGTCGTTTGCAGATAAGCAAAAGCAGGAGCAGGAGCAGGAGCAAAACCAGGGGCGGGGGCAAGACCAGGACCAGGGGCAAGAGCAAGGCCAGGAGCAAAATCAGAGGCAGGAGCAAGGCCAGGAGCAGGAGCAAAACCAGGGACAGGAGCAAGGCCGGGAGCAGGGGCAGGACTAGGAGTAGAGGCCTTTTTGGCGGCTTCTGCTGCCCTTCTGCGCTCCCTCTTTCTGATGCTCGCCTCGCTCATATAATCTATCCCTGGTGGGCGGCCAACGGGACGTCTCTCCTTCGGCGGAGCGCTGGGATCTTTGGGCTTGTTCTTCGATCCCGGGGGACGCCCACGCCCCCTCTTTTGTGGAACATTATTGTTCCCGTCGTCCACGTTGTCTGGGGCAACGTCTTCTGTCGCCGTCAAAGACGGCCCACTGTGGTTTTTCTCTCCATGGTTGTTCCACAAGAGAGCAGGGTTGATGTATCCATCGGAAACATCATTGGGAGAACCCCAAAAAGGGTCTTCGAGAAGGGAGGTCTCGTGACCTATATGCTGGCCGTAGCTATTACCATCGTAGGTATAGCCACTTGCAGGAAGGAAGCCGATCGTCGAAAAATCGAAAGGATCCTGTAAATTGCTGCTTGCAGCAGTCGGATGCTCGAGCTGATGGCCCGGCATCCCTTTGACAAGGCACATGCTTGCCTCTCCGTACTCCGTCCAGCATCTTTCGCAAGGTGTGTCGTAGAATTCGGCCATCTGACTGCCAGTTAGCCAAACCTAGGAAGGAGTCAAGAGGATCGATCGATACTTACTTTGTGCTACTGTAGTCGCCAGCCACCAGTTAACAAGGTCAAGTTCGTTCCTGGAAGAGATGTCGAAGTCGTTATACCGTCGGGTGTTGTGGATGAGAAGGAAAGATACGTGCCTGCCTTTTTATGTGGGAGATACACAGGTTAAACTTCACCCATCTTTAAAGAACGGTACTGATTTCAATCAACCGCGCGGTAGTGTCTACCACTAGCTTGTCCTGCCATGGTAGTTGGCGACGAATTCCCCTCTGTCAAAATCCAACTTTGGGACCTAGTGCCGAGTCTCGAGGAACTAGCTACCAGCATGGAGCCCTCTGTGGCAGCGACGACGGGGGTTTACAGAGCGAGATTGACCTCTTTGACCTCGCGTTGAAAAGGGCTATCTCCCAGACCTAGAACCACAATTTTTCCACCACCTTGCATCTTGGCTTATGGGTTAGGGTACGTGGGAAAAGATTTCTTGCATCGGGCTCCAGCCCACAAGAGAGAGCACAAGCATGAAGTAGGCTTAGGTCGACCTCACGAGCCTCAGATCAATGGAATGCTCCCTAGGTTGATCCCTATACCACTCCTCGGCTATTTCAGAACTCGTCGAGGATGCGTATGTGAGCACGATATTGCTGCGGACCGTGCCGTAGCGCGAGCAAGAAATTCAGCGCCAACAACGGTTTGGCGAAATTTGTGGTCTAAACCGAGGGTCGAGCGTTGACTCCTTCATCGTCTGGGCTAAAGATGCTCTTAGGGTGATCTCGTCCTCTTCGGTCCCACACGACGAACTATCGTGCTGAGGGAGGAACGCAAACTCGAATGCAGTTTCCAGATTTGATCCCTGCATGAAGCGCAAGAAAAACACGTGAAGAGCGTTTCGGAGCCTTCTGAGGTCGGGCAAAGTATTGATGGGAGATCCGGGGTGGTATGGGTGGCAAGAGCGTCCGGGCATCACCTGCCCCAAAGTAGTGAGCCTGGCTCCAGAATGGAGAGCCTGCCACAAATGCGCGGAAATCACCGGGATCGAGTCGGATCTCCATCTTGTGAGACTGCTGCAGCAGTAGTCTGCGACTTCTTATTTGTACAAGGCGCTTGGGGAGCACTTTACACATTACACAGCACCTGCATGCACGAGACGCCTCTAAGAACCACTAATTCATCTCTTCTTTAAGAGTGCTCTCCGAAGTTACAGATCGCAAACAACGAGCGGTAGAAAGGGTTAGAATCCGTATTTATACCATTCAATTCAGAAGGTTCGCATTCTGGAGGACCTCCATTTTTTAGAGAAAGAGCATTCGACCTGCAAACAACGCTCCCACGAGCCTTGCCGCAGGATGGCCATCAGGGGCACGAATAAGGATCTCAGCACTGCTCTTTTGCCGGACTCGATGCACCGTTGGGAAAAATTGTTACGAGTCGGCGAGAGGAGGACGTCCGTGATCCTGGAGTGTCGAAGTTGCCACCTGAATCCTTGGCCGATAAGCTGCTCGAGACTCACATCAACACCAAATGGCAGAGCGGATATTCGAATACCCCACACGTGGAAACGCTTGTGAATCTTGTATCTCTCATACTACTTGTGTTCGTATCCAGCAATTCTCATATACTTCCAACATGCTTCATCAAACAACCTTTGATTGAAAGTGTTTTCCGCATCTCCTTCCGGGGCCGTCATCTCGACTTCAAAGCTTTCTTTCCACGTTTTCAGATCTCTTCAACCCCCTCTCCATGCTTTTTCCTGCCGCCTTGGTTTGGATGTAGCCTTCTTTGATTTGCATTTTGATTGACGATCATGCGTACATTGCCGCTCACGCAAACCAATCTCGAAGGGTGTTCCAACAGTCCCCCCCCTTTGAGAATCGCAGCTTGTGCCAGTACGCATATCCATTCGCGATCATGAATTTCTCGTTCCACTCAAAGGCAAAATGTCTCGCGCGTAGCCGGCTCCCCAGTTCGAACAAGAGGCTATCGTCCGGATTCCTGGTGAGCACGCTGCCGAGATTTTCAACCACGCCCATGGAGCCCAGTGTGCTGATCGAAGGCCATCGAGTGAGGTGTATCGTTGTAAAACGCGAATCTAACGCTCGTCAAGTGTAAAGTGAAGATGGATGCTAAACACATCTCCAAATTGTCGTTTGGATAGTATAGCGCCAATTCCTCTGGAAGCTGCTCATGGTGGCAACGGCTTTCTCGTCGAACTCAATCGAGCTTGGGTTTGAATTTAGAGATCGGAACAACATATTTGGGATGGAAGTCATACCGTGAAGAGAGCGCAGCATCTCTATCGTGAGATTAGCCATATTCGCGAAGTTCGTCGGTGTTTCCATGCGCAAAGCTGCGACGTGTGGCCATTGTGCAGCGACGCTGGTGATGAACGTGGAAAGGAGGAGGATGCTTCGCCGTCGAGCTCGTGTTCGACTTGATTGTAGGAGAGGTATGGAATGGTGTAGTCGGAGATGCAGCCATTGATGGCCATGTAATAGCTGTATATTTGGTTGCGCTTTTCTGCTGGCAACTCGAGGAATGAGGATGATGACACGATTCGTGGCGGTAATAATGTTATTTGAGGAGTTTAGCTACTTCGAACTTTGGTATTTGTATAGAAGGTGCGCGCTACGGGCGTTTTTCGAAAGTGCGCAGCCACGACTCGCTCTTTTACATCTGCTCAGTTCCAAATGAGAGCTTCCGTTGCAAGTTACCTCTTGATATTGCAGTGCAGAACCCCTTTTAATTACTGCAGGGTCATCTAAAAAGCTCTACAGACCGATACTATGTGTGCATAAGGGTACACTAAAGTCTCAATGGAGCTGGTTGGAACGTTGTTTCCGATATAACCTTATCTGCTTCTGCTTCGTACCTTCCTTTAACCAGCGCCGCCACATGTTATCAGTGGGCTGAACGACCTGAAGTATGAAAATTTGGGCGCGTAAGACTGCACTTCTTTATCGCCAAAGCACTGAACTCGATGCTGAAATAGCCGCTGCTTCACCCGAGCTGTCATCAAGTCAGTCCCGCACTTTAAGAGCAAGATGGCCAATCGAAACCCACACCCTTGTTTGGTACTTAGCTAACCTTAACTAAGATATTGGTAAGATCTACAAATACATGAACCCTCTCGATGACTCGATCACCGAATTCCAGGTCCTGTTCTTATCTTGCCGCCAGAATAATAAGGAAATAGAGGTTAATTATGTCAGGAAATGGCCAAGGTGATCAAGCATGTCAAGAAAAACTGGGCTTTCTACGGGAACCTCATAATGGACGCTCTGAAACGACACCAAAATCCCAGAGAGATCACCATCCGAATACCACACATGCATGAACTGGACGTTCTGAACTGCAATGTCAGTTTTAAACTGGACCTAGCTAAAAGGTCTGAAAACTAGGCTCTATTCTTGAGCCTCCCCTAAGGTTGCAAACATCTTAATAAGTAATTCCAGAACAATATAAACAGGGGTATCTTTTACTACTAGATGGGTCAGCATTGGAAAGTTCTTAACTTTCGTCGACTCTACAGGCGAGCTTCACCTCCAGATCTGCCAAGACATATCGGATGATATCTTGTCCGGTCCTGCCACGTTATCGGAGTACTGAGCGTTGTTCCTATCACACCACTAGTCATCTCTGAGCTTGTAGACGAGTTATTTACTGGACAGAAGGCAATCGTATTGTCAGATCATTGTAGTGGAGAATATTACGGTTTACGGGGAAGGTATATGCTTCACTGATACGTAATGGTTACAGTGTAGTAATTGCGTTAACTAATAAAAGTTTAGATCATGAGCATGGGTTGAAATAATCTCTCTTCTCTCTTTAGAGTTGGCGTTGGTATCTATATGGTCGCAAATTCTTGAATCTAAGCAAGAAGTGGTTCATATTTTAGATCATGTCCCAAGTACCAAACAATGCGCAGCTCGCACGTGGTATTCAAACAGGATCTTGGAATCATAAATAGCGACTTCTTGGAAATGCTTTTGAATTTAGGCAAGCAGCTTTCTGCTGCGGCTTCGGCCACGCCACTTGCGCGTACAACATGTGGCTGGACCAGCTGAATCCAAGACAACACAAGAAAAATTCGACGTCCATTTCCTACTCCTGTCTTATTTCTGTCCTCATGTTCAGATCATTTGACCTCGGTCTGACCTGACAGGATTCATCGAGGTACTAATCAGCGTAGGAATATTTCCTTGGTTGTTCAATAGTCAGCTTACTACCTATTGGACCGCCTCTATCCGCGCCACACCATTTGAGTTCGATGTAGGCTTGTTCAAGTAGGTACATTCTGACTGTTCAGCAACTAAATGCAAAAGTCAGAAATCTCAGCACCTGTGTTGTTCATTCCCAAGTCGTTCATTGGCTGTGCCCTTTACGCCCCTTGGACCCTTAACGCTTGGTGTCTCCTCCTTACAACATATTAACAGTCAGCTGAAACTAGGAACATCATAGTAATATGTGAAGGATTAAATACGTCATTTTCTATGAGATCCGCCGAATCTGTTCATGAGGCGCAGCCTAGAAATCATCATTTCTTTTATTGACTGAGACATCGCCGTCTGCGCTGCGGGTATAAAAGGTCTTGAAGTGCAACATGAATTCGTGTTATCATTCTTCTCCCATTCATCAATCACTTAATCAAGCTAAAACTTGTCTGCTCTTGTATTCAAAAACCTAACAACTTACACCATGGGGTCCATCAGCCCAGACACCACACAAGGTAACATTCCTTCCTAACAGCTACCTGTATATCCTAACCTAAGTGCTTTGCAGGCCCAATTTTGATTGACCCGAGAACTCGCTTTGCAGACTTGCAGTTATCCCTTCCTCCGCAAAATTTTCCAGTCCTGCAAAGAGACTTTCGCACCAAGCCCGATAGTGGTGAGAGTAGCTACAAGGGCCATGGACGCCTCACAGGCCGCCGTGCTTTGATCACTGGAGGGGACTCGGGTATAGGCCGTGCAGTTGTAATTGCCATGGCCCGAGAGGGAGCCAAAGTTGCTATCAACTACCTACCTTATGAAGAGCCTGATGCAGAAGATCTTGCTCGTTTCCTTGCCATGGAGGGTATTCAGATTGTAAGACTTCCTGGAAGTCTACTTGATGAGGAGTTCTGCGGAGAATTGGTCGCGAAGGCAGAGAAAGCACTTGGGGGTTTAGACATTCTGGTGAACAACGCAGGGTAAGACATCATCGCTATTTCCATACCAGATAAATTTAATTAACGAGCGTAGGAGAGCCGGAACATTCAACGACGACATAACTACTTACACAACGGCACAATGGGACACCATCTTCCGCACCAATGTGTACGCTGGCTTCTGGCTGACCAGAGCTGCCGTCCCACACATGCCGCCCGGTTCCACCATCATTTGGACTGTTTCTGACGTGATTGCAAACCCTGTCTCTAGTGGTCATGACTACTCCGCCAGCAAGGGCGCAGTGGCTAGTTTGGTCCAGACACTTGGCATCTCACTCGCCAGCAAAGGAATCCGTGTGAATGGAGTCGCTCCTGGACTTACGTATACACCTCTTCTCGCCACTGGAGGGTTAACCACCGAGACACTGAACGCGGTTGCTCAGACCCTTCCTCTTCGCCGTCCCGCGCAGCCTGTGGAACTTGCACCTGCGTATGTGGATTTTGCGGAAGCAACAAAGACATATACAAGCGGCAGTATTTTGCAGGTCAATGGAGGAACAACTGCATATATTCTCGGGTAATTCTGTTAGTATAACCATGGGTGCTGTTAGCTGCCTGTTCGTGCACTAATAGCCTATAGCTCCTACTCTTTTGTAATTGTGTACCTGGTCGTTAGAGTTGCTTCAGATACTCGGCCTAGCTAGAATTCATTGACTGTATTAGTTCTCCAGATACGAAATATGATTGACTCTTCCCACAAGTTTTGACTGTGCAAATCTTTTCAACGATCTTCTGGATCAAAACTAACTGAAGTCTACTCATCATGGGCTATATCATGTGCAGGGTTGAACAACTGCATCTACTTGCTGTATTTACCTAAGAAGTTAGGAGCTGGTAACCACAGATACCATCTCCGTGCCGGCACCATCTTTCTGTATAGTTGATACAAAAAATGAGCACATCTTCAACCCCTCTACTCACCGTCCTATGGTATGTTATCTCTCGTATAAATACGAATCCCGCCAAACCCTTTCTACCAGGAGCGATGCTGACCTTAGACTGTCTTCACAGATTATTGCAATGCGAAATATGCTTTTCCAGCGTCTCTAATCAGTGATTATTAGCTACTTTGGCGAGGCAAAAATCTCTCCCCGGGTAACTTTGAAGTATTTCACGAGTCTCTCTACCTCTATGAGAACTAAATACATTGATAATGGAGGACTGCTGAAAAGGTTTCACAAGGGGCAAACACAGGACTATCCGCTTCTTAGCACCGTCAAGGTTGCGTGGCTGCATTCTTTTCAGGAGAATCATCGCGAGTGCATCCATATGGGATTAGATTTCAAGAAGGACATGACCAAGGTTGTGGGTGCTCATCATTGTCGTGAATAGGGGGGCTGCCGCATGCATTGAGAGAAGTGTTTAACTGAGAACCCGGTGTCTTGTTCATGGGAAGTCTGAGAGCTCCATCGTTGGTTGACATGATGGCCCAATGTCAGGAAAAGAGGGTCATAATCATATATCGTGGTTTTGAAGCTCGTCGTGAGCTATCGTTGGAACTGTGGTTTGGGTAAGCTATCAACCATACTTGAGATGAAAATTCTGCGCAGGCAACTGTACATGTAGTTGCCTAGAATGTTCATCTCTACAAATCATACTAGCTATTCAATGCACTCCTTCTTCGTCATAGTATCATATAAGAACGATAGAAAGGATCAGCAGTAGAATGCTATCGTATCCCCATACCAATCACCTATTTATCGAAACTACCCCTCTCGTAGCCACGGATTTTTCGTCGTTCTTCCACTCACATCTCAAGTGCAATCATGCTCAACTCAGGAGTTTCCAAATGTAAAGGCAAATGAACATAATCGTTGATACATAAATGTAGGCTTCAAAACAATTGCAAAACAGAGCTGCCACAGGAACCCGTAGTCCCTACCTAAAACGAACGAACTCCAAAAGTATGAACCCGATTGCAACCCATGCAAAAAACAGTGCTCTACCAAACAGATGCCCTCCAGCAACGATGCAAAAATCAAACGACGACAATCACACACTCAACGCCCACTCGTTCCCTTGACCCCCTTTCTCAACCCATCTAGAACCCTTTCCTGCTCCACAAACCTTTTATAATCAAAATCTTCCTCCCCTTCCGCATCCTCATCGTCCTTATCCTCAACAACAAGCGCCTGCTCATCCCTCCCTCCCCTCTCATATCCCCCATCCGAGCTAGCCTGTGGCGATGGATACCATCCAGCCTTCCCCGCATCAACACCGACGCCTAGATGTTTCGTATCGCCTACACTCCCGCCACGATGTCCCAGCCCCCCAACAAAGACATCGTATGCCGACTTCTCGTATTGTAGTTGGAACTGGCCTTTCTGCACCGGGTAGTGCGTCATGCCCGATAACCCGGGGTTCTCTCGAGACGGAGGTATGACGGTGCTCGGCAGGCCCACAATCTCCATCTGCACGAAGAGGGTGCCGTCTTCGCTGCGCAGGATTGAGCGGGCGATGAGCGGTGCGCCGTCGGAGGTTTCGGCGCGGATGTAGTTTGGATGTATCGATTGGTAGCTCTCTATCGGCTGTGTGGGCGGTAAGTTTGATCCGAGTGTGTAGATCTCGGTTGATGGCGGTGCGGGTATCTGTTCGGTTATAGAGGGTAGGGATTGTGCTCGATAGTGGGTTGTTGGTGGTGATGGGTATCGAGGTGAGTCGAGAGGCTGAACGGAAAAGCTGTGGGCCTGCGCTAGAGATGATGGGCGGGCATAAGGATGGTATCTGTTTGGCTTTGGCATTTTGGATTACGAGTTCCGAGGCGTTTGAGTGTTGTGATGTATTTTTTATGATTGGATGTGATTTGTGGTAGGTGATTTGATGTTGATAGGTAGATTCTCCTAAGATGTGTCAGGGTTTGATGCGACAGTGAGCTATTAAAGCTTAATAAGTAGATAATATGCAAAGAAGTTGGCAGAGGAGATTGATTTGATACAGGAAAGGGTAGCTAGCACATGCTGCACTGTTGTCTTTATATTTGTATGCACATGCTCTTCCATACTGTGCCCCAGTGGGTACTCAAAAGGCTACTCCACCAGCGCGCCTGTCTTTTCAGAATGAAACAAACAGCTCTACAGTGTCGGAAAACGTACTGTCAGACCTACGGCAGGCGGACGAATAGCCAACCCATGCCCGCCCCATCCGGTCGATCCACCTCTTACCAATAGGTCCACAGCCTTGTCAATTCCACCTTGCCAACACTCCGCCTTGCCCATATCACACCCGACAAGCTGGCTACGCGCGCTTCAAAAAAATCACCTCCCTCTCACTGGTCACTTAATATGCACCTCTCTTTATTTGGGGGTACTCTGTCCTTGATATGATCCGATAGCGCGTTGCTGCGCCACATACACCAATAAGCGTTGACCTCGGCGGGAACTTACCGCGCAACGGCTCGTAAACTCCCGGTCTGTGCTGAAATAGATACGCGCTAAATCCGTAAAGTCTCCTGTTAGTTGTCGAAACTGAGTGTGGGTCGAGCAGTGGGGGGAAAGAGGCAAGGTAGATATATTAAGGCGCAGCAAATCAGGTTTCGAGCCAGAAAAGGAACGGGTTGTCGACGGAAAGCTTGTGGCGCTTGCGTGACAAGAATATTATTTAATAGTACGAGAATAAATGTAGGTATTTATGCATGTATGTGTACACATGGAAAGCGATTGAGATGTTAGAGCTGACAGAGACTTTTGGCTAACCAAAACTACCACAAAGGGAATGGAGAGGCGTAGATAACAATGCAAGCGAAAGGATTACGACAGATGACAAAAGAGCAAAAGACGAGTATCGCAAGACCACCAGTAACATGTGACCACGACCCTAGTCCGACTCACTCGCGCTGCTGTGCCCATTTCCCCTGTAGAATTCGGCAGTTGTCAATCCGGAAGGTCCGTACATGCCAACAGTTCCAATTCTGTCCCTTGTAGTCCCCTCATACTGTTCATCTAAAATATCATACATATCGATCTCTCCAGCCAAGTAATCAACTCCTCTGGATCTTCTTAACCATGAGATTCCCTGCTGGTCGTAAACATATGTCCACTCGATCTCGACCCCGCTGTCGAGTTCAGAATCTGGACGTCCAATCTTGAGGGCAGATAGATAAGAAATTTCGGATGAAGACACACGGAATACGAGGGTTCCATGTTCATCGCGAGTAAGAAGACCGGGAGAGAGTGGATGTCGTACCCAGTGCACAATGAAATGCTCTTCTCTGCTCTTGGGGATGTTGAAGCGCCGGAAGATGTCTTTTGAAGCGCCACCTCCGTTTGCAGTGAAGCGATCGAAAGGTTGCGCGAAGGTCGATCCAGGTAGCGTGGAAGACACACCCCGGGCGAGAAGTGGATTTGCGGGTCGAGGAGACGACTGTGCTTCCGTTGGTGGTAATGGAGTCATATCTTCAAGTATTGAGGGTTTAGGCTGAGGTCTTTGGCGGAGATGGAACGTTCAAAATCCGGTAGATGACGTTATGAGGACTGTCAAAGAGCGATGAGGAGGACAGTAAAGAAAAAGGCGACAGAAGGTTTCACTCTTATATTCGTCTCGAACTCTCTCATGGCCATACTGTTCGTTCACTTTGATCAGATCCTGCACAATGAAGCCATAACAATTCCACCTTTTTGCATCACTTTTTTCAATTGGCTATAAAAAATGCCAATGCATGCATGCATTGTATGAACGACTGATTTTCCAACAAACACTTGGTTTGTTCGAATGACAGCCCATGGGGAAGCGCGTACTGCTTGTCTTCACGCTGCAGACGTTCTTCGGCGGCGTAATGTTTCTCTTATCGCCATACATGGGTATCCAACGGTCCAAGGAAATTAAATGACGGGCCCAGATGGGCACAGCATTCCAACCAACAATAGCGCAAACCGCAGTACATTGAGGGTGGAGTTGAGGCGAAGGCTCGAGGAAAATTGCAGAAAGTGACGGCTGGGCATGGGTGTTGCATGCTCGGTAATATGTGCACCAATGAAAGTCTTTGCGGAAAGCGCAAAGAAAATACGACCAAGTGACAGATCCCATTTTAAGAGAAAAGATGTTATGGTGTGAAGAAGGGAAGGATCCATATGCGGGCAGGGGTCTTAGCTTGTGTTTAATGCAACCCGGGGCCGCGGCCCGTATGCACTGATGCTACGCCGCCTTGGGTGAACTAGCCAATCGTGGAAATACAGGCTAGCGTGTATACAAGAGGCGCAACTGCGTCGGCATTGAGTATCACCAGAACGGTGTCTCGAGGCCTGAAGAGGATAGGGCAGGCATGAGGTGAGACGCATCAATTGCTAGGAAACTGATTCAGTCAAAGATTTGCTTGCACATATCAGGTCTGGGAGGCTGAGAATAGAGGATGCTAACTTGCATGAGTGCTGACATAGTCGTACTTGACATATGCACTGCAATCGGTGAGTAAAGCTTCGAGGTCCGGACGAACGAATGGGGGATTTGCCTGTCAGACGGCAGACTACTGTAATATATAGGCAGGACACGGATAAGTGTTTGAAAGTGTAATCCATTGGCGACTGATCTGTATATCATCGCGATTGCTGAAAGACGCTTCCGCATGTGAGTCGACTGTCCAATAGTATGCGGATCAGATGAGAATTGGCAAGAACGTCAAGTATGACAGGCCTGGAAGCCGCACCCGATATCTGCGTGCAACGAACGCACCAGAAACGGAGATGGCGAGGTAAGACCGCACCTAGACGACGAGGAATGGAGTCTGACGTGGGTGCAACCAATGATTGTAGGAGCGAAACGCCGCCTGAATTGATGCTAACCAGGGAAGGGGCGTTCGTCGGAAGGCCTAGCAGGTTTTTATCCGTAGCTGCAATACTCGTAACACGCCAAAACGCTTGCATTCAATTGCAATGATCTATCCGCATTCTACATTTTGTCAATCGTAGCACAAGTTCCTCCTATGTCCAGGTCGTCACCAACTGTCTCCCTTGGGTTTCCTTCTACACATCAATGACTATGCCCCTCATGCCCGGAGAAATCAATCTTCCATCCTTTGCCAATGTTAACCTTCGGATCTCTGACCATAGCCCAAGCGGCCTTCGTCCCACTACCCGCGAAGTATTCGAATTTGACCTTCTTCCTCCTCGCTGACTCCTTCGCGCCCTCTTCGGACACGGTGACTTCGGTCTTGCTCTTCCATGCACTCGGCGCATTGACAATAATAACTTTCTCAACTCTGACCTTCGCCATCGTCTTGAGGTAAGCAACTGCCTTAGAGGTGGTAGAAGTCGAGAGGGACGTAGATGTGAGGCTGCCGAACTTGGAAGAGAACGAGAAACGACGGTGGATGTACGCGCCATTCTGGTAATCGAATGTCTCGCCGTCATCAAGGTAGAGCGTTCCGCTCGCGTTGCCATCTTTGTCGAGAACAACCACAAGTGTGAAGGGATCATACTTCATCAGACCAGAGGAGCGGCGAGGACGGTCACGTCGCGGGATGATATGTCCACCTTGCATGAGCAGAGGAATCTTCTCGAGAGGCGCGGGTACATTGTGGTGACCTGTGCCTTGGTAGGTAGTGTAGTCGAAATAGTCGAAGTATGGCTGATTGTCAGCAATATAAATTGAGACGCTGTCCGCGCCTTCACTGGTCACAGGTTTAGCCAGTAAACCGGTAGACCCGATATACAGCTGGTCGTCAACTGCGAATCCGGCTTCGTCGTCGGGGTGGATGTAGAAGTTGGGGCGGACGATAGGAGCGCCGGTCGTGGAGGCTTCGTGGAAGGCCGTGTACCACGCTGGGAGTAGCTGGTATCGTAGACGAAGGGCCTGAGTGATGATCTCAGTATAAGGAGCACCAGCGATGTATGGTTCGCGACGGCGGGTGTCGATGTGGGCGTGACCACGGAAAAACGGGTAGTAGATACCCGCTTGGTACCAGCGCGTTAGAAGTTCTTTCGACGGGTTGCCGAAGAAACCGCCCACGTCTGCACCGGCGAAAGGGAACCCGCTAATACCTTGGTTGAGTACCATGGGAATTGATGCGTGCAGGTGACTCCACTCAGCCAGATTGTCGCCAGTCCACATAGCACCCACACGCTGACTTCCAGAGTAAAACGAACGAGTAAGCGCAAATGGGCGACGGATCTCGCCCTTCTTGCGCTCGAGGAGCGCTTCATAGGTCGCGTTGTGGAAGGTCATTCCGTTGAGATTGTGAACATCACGGTGCTCCCAGCCTCCGTGGTGCAGGTTATCTTTCGGCATAGTCGTCTCCGGGCCGTTGAACACTGAGGGCTCATTCATGTCGTTCCAAATGAAAGTGTTACTAGCTGTGCCCTTGAAACTGTCGTATTTGAACAGCGTCTTCCACCAGGCGATAGCAGCAGGATTGAAGCAGTCGATCCACATGGAGGAGCCGGGCCAGCACCAGCCATCGTAGTCGTTACCGTCCTTGTTCTTCACTGCCAAACCTTTGCTCTTCATTTGGTCGATAATAGGATAGTCGTTCGTGTTCTTGATGTGAGGATCAATGATAACAACGAGCTTCCTATCACGCTTGTCGAGGTGCTTGTTCATCTTGGTGGGGTTAACGAAGGTCAGCGGATCCCAGGTAAAGTACTTTTTCTCGTGTGTGTACTCGATGTCGAGCCAGATGACGTCGTAGGGGATCTTGAATTTGTCAAATTTGCGGTCAACGTCCTTAACATCCTCGTCAGTGACGTAGTTCCATCGGCACTGGTGGTAGGCGATGGCGAAGGACTGTGGCAAGGCTGTGAAGCCTGTCAGTTCTCCATACTGGCGAGTAAGGTCCTGAGGAGTTGGGCCAAGAAAAACGAAAACGTCCATAATACCGCTCTCGGAGATCCAGTGGGTGTGGGTGTTCGTGTGACCCAGAAGACCAAGACTGAGGGGGTTCGCGGTGGACTTGGTCTTTGTGACATCGACCCACGTCTCTGCTGCGTTCATCCAGAAGACGCCGACGGTGGAGCCTTTGCGGTGGGCTTGCATAAAAGGAATGGCGCCGTAGAGCGTCATAGGGCTGTCTAGCTCGTACTCAAAAACATCGGCGTTGTATAACCGGTAGGGCTCGCTGTATGCACCATCGCCACCCCTGGTAGTCTTTAGAGACAGGCCTGTAGCATGCTCAGGAATACCAAAAACGTGCTCATAGCCTGGGAATGTGATATCCAAAGCAATGGCCTCTGGCCCTCTGGGCTTGTGGTCGGTATTTCCCCCAAAGGTCTCATCCCACCAAGTGCTCTCATCCTCGCCCTGAGGCTCCTCCACCTTCTTCTCTTCCTTCTTTTCCTCTCCCTCTTTCGCCTCTTCATCCTTCTTCTCCTCTACCTTAGCCTTCTCAACCTTCTCTCTCCAGTGTTCCAAGTTCAATAACCCTCGATCATTGAACTTGACCTGTGTCTCCCCATCCCTCTGGAACTCAATCGCGAAAGGATGGTGTCGGATAATAGCCTGGTGTTTCCCGCCCTCGCCATAGAACACCTTGGTGAAACCCTGCTCAGCCTTCTCGCTCAGCGCCGCACCCTTAGCCGCATCCAACCCACCGACAATGGCCCAGTTTGCAGCCTCGTTGTATCGCTCTTTCCTCGCTTTACTGTCTCCTCGTAGTGTGATGTCGCCCTTCTGTCTCTTCTCCTCGTCTAATGTAACACGCGCAACACCAGACTCGAGGAATGTCACGATGAGGGGTAGTCGGACTTTGTCCTCGCTATTCAGAACTGTCTTGAGGACTGTAGCGGCCAATTGACCGTCTTGAAATGTGATAGAGGCGGGATCGAGGGCGTAGGGCGAAGTCCAGGAGCTCGATGCCGCATCGTCGGCGAATTGACGGTTGCGCTTGCAAAAGCCAGATTGGGCGCATGTTTTGAAGTTCTCGTGCTTCACCATTTCTGCGCTTGAACATTAGCATCTTGTTGGAAGAAATCGTGGAGATGTTGAACGGAACGTACCAACGGGACTGAACAAGCAGCAAAACGCTGCCAGCAGAAGGAATGCGGTCATCCACCTGGGACCTTCCGCAGCTCTAAATTTAAACATGAAGTCCAGCTGTCTGCGTGTGTAATTGCTAGACAGCTGATGCTATGGAGAAGGTGTTGTTGTCTCGCTACTCAGGCCAGGTGTATCTGAAACCGCGGTGAGCTTACCTCAGTAGGGTCTGTGCGCTCTCGACCAATGAGCTCTGCACACAGCATTCGCTGCGACCCCGCGCCAACAACCCCACCAACCTTTAATATTTTCGTGTCTCCTCCTTACTCCTTTCAACTCACTCAATTTCAAGTCAATAACGAACGAAACGCAATCATGACTACCGAACAGACGTATGTAGAGCTCCGAAGAAGACTTTAAATGAACGGCCGCCAGTTCAACATATACTAACTTGAACGTAGCTTTATTGCCATCAAGCCCGACGGTGTCCAGGTATGACAATCCTACAGATTTACCAATGTGTTTCTTTTGAAAAGTAGATGGAGTGCTAATACACTGTACAGCGTGGACTTATCGGCCCCATCATCCAGCGTTTCGAGAACCGCGGCTTCAAGCTCTCCGCCATCAAGCTCACCAGCCCTGGCAAGGAGCACCTCGAGAAGCACTACGAGGATCTTTCCTCCAAGCCCTTCTTCCCCGGACTCGTTGCCTGTATGTTCTCTTTATAAATCTCATCGACAACTTTTACTCGTACAACCCTCTATTCTGCTACCAAGCACCCATTTTCAACAAATACCAACTACCCCACCAAACATACAACTACGAGCAATTGAGCTGATAATATCCACAGACATGGCCTCGGGTCCCATCTGCGCCATGGTCTGGGAGGGCCGTGATGCTGTCAAGACTGGCCGCTCCATTCTCGGTGCCACCAACCCCCTTGCCTCTTCCCCTGGTACCATCCGTGGTGACTACGCTCTTGTACGTTCTACCAACCCTCAATCAAATCAGCCCATGTCTAGGCTCTTCAATACAACGCTAGAGTCCTTACACATATGAACGAAACAGAATGCTGACGATAGAATAGGACGTCGGCCGCAACGTCTGCCACGGCAGCGACAGCGTCGAGAACGCCAAGAAGGAGATCGCGCTCTGGTTCAAGGAGGGCGAGGTCCAGACCTGGAAGTCGGCTCAGCACGACTGGGTGTACGAGAAGTAGATTCTCCACCTTACGATCCTCACGAACACGAACACAAACACATCTACACGCCTAGGCATATAAGTATTCGAATGAAGACAGATGGGCGATGAGGTACGGTGACGAACGGACGATCTAGAATCTAGATTTAGTACTTCGAGCCTGCTTCGCTGCCGTTTGCTCCTCTACTGAAGTACGAAAATGAACTTGGGATGATTGATGCACAAGCAGACCTCTCAGGAAATGTGATTCAATCAAAGATTGAGTGATGTGTGAATTTACTAGTTTTTGGTATTGAGGTGTTGCTCATCTCAACCTTGTCTCTAGTATCTACGATACCTGGTATTCCCCAAATGCATGCTAACGATCCCACAATCCCAGTCCCAATGCTAATAGTCCTTAAAACAAACCCCTACCCAAGCGCCGATACTGATGCGTGTCACAAATCGTCCAATGCACCTCTATATGAAGTCTCTGCGTCATCATTGGTGGCTTCGATGCCATCCGTCTGCTCCACTTCGTTGGCCCTCGTCTTGCCCTTTCCTTCATCAACACCATTCGCATTCGCTTCGTGAGTCTCATGCTCTACCACGCTTTGGTCCTTGGCTTCGAACTCCTGTCGTACAGTGCTCAACCACCACCCCCTAACCCGTTCAACCTCACCCCACTCATCAGCCCCCTTTTCCACCTCCGGGCCTCTGATCTCTTCTCTTGCTTGGACCTCTCCCCATCTGCTCTTCTTGTGGCCCCAGACCGGCTTTCCGTACCTCCATACACACCACGCTGACTCCTCCCCACTGCGGAGCATAACCTTTCTATTGAGAGACTTGACAGTGAAGGAGCGGAGCAGGATCACATCGCCTTTCTCTGCTACTGGAAGCGCTTTTGCGTAAGGTCTGAATAGCTGGACAGTGGTTGTAGTAGGAAAGGAGGAGAGGTCGGTGATGGAGATGGTCGTGGACCAGTGTTTTGGTCCTTTGTCTACTTTTTTCGGGAGTGTGCTGTTAGACACCACCAAAGCCAAAACGTCTGGGTTCTCCACGAATTGTGACGAGCGGTTGAGGAAGTAGGGGAGGTCTTTCAGAGGTGTGTAGTATGAGACTGAAGTGCTTAGTCCAATACTCGGCGGTCCCAGATCAGCGTTAACGAGTGTTTGCGTTTCGCCGTCTGAGCCGGAAAGGTCTTCTGAGTGCACACTGGGTGATCGGTCGGGTGACGCTACGTCCCCGCCTATGGTGTTGTGCCTGGGAGTTGATTTCGTGAGAGGGATAGGTTGCCCACGGAGTTCCGCAAAGACTTCGCCATCCGTTGTGCTCAACTCAACATCCGTCTCGTAAGTAGCTTTGAAAGAGCGCAGTCCCGCAGACGTGCGTTGCGTAAGCTGGGGTGTGATGGGCATACGCTGTTCCACTTGCTCACCTGCCATCGAGACAGAAGGCTGCGATTGCGCGAATGACTGAGTCGCATTTGGTGTGAGCGGCATGTTGTTATCCATGAGTGATTGCTGATTGATAGAAGTAAAGGTCGGCTGTGTAGGTGGAGGCGAGCTAGGGATGTGCTCGGCGTCGGCTTCGGCGCGAGCAGCTTGTGTCCAGGAGGAGCCAGGTTTGGCAAGTGGTGATGATAAGCGTGAGGCCCGTTCTCTTTCACCTTCGCCATCAGGTGATAGGTTGGGGTAGAGGACATGTCCAGCTACGGATAGCGCTTTGGGCGTAACTGAGCCTTCGGCTTCGGCTTCTGAGTCGGAGGGTAGGTCGTATATTTTTCTTCTTGGCTTGTGAGGACTGTTAGTTTTTCCTTTCGTCTCCGATGACTGCCCACGGCTTGAGAGAGGCGCCTTTGAAGGCATTGATAATCCATCTTGAATATGCGTCACATGCTCATCATGATTGTCATAGGTTAGCACCCTGAAACCCTCGGCATCTTCTGACCACGGAGCTGACGCTGTTGTAATAGAGTGCTCAGAGCGTACACTGCCTTCCTCTGAGTCCTTTATGTACGCTACATTCGCGTACTTGCCACTTCCTTGAGTTTGAATCTGGGTGCCAAGCTCCTGAGATGGCTGATAATCGAAGTTATCTGGGAAGTCCATCTGAAATCGTCCTTGCTCTGGCTTACCGAATGAGTCTGCCAGTGGCGAAGACGGCGGATCGGAATACTGTCTGGCACGACGCTTACGATGACTACTCCCACGCTCGACTGTGATATTTGGCGACAAGATGCTTTTAGTGGGTGAGAGGAACTTCGATTGTGATCGGAGGCTGTATGGAGATGCAGGCATGATGTCTTTTATAGGCGAGTCTGTCGAGCGAGACGACATAGCATCAACAGGAGGTACGCTGATTCGCGGGCCCGACTTCAGAGATGTCTTTGACCTTCTCGACCGAGTACTTGGTCGTGGTGCATGCGTCTCGTCCTTAACAGGAGACATTGCCGTTTTAGTCTTTGATCGCGTATTTCTTGCAGGAGCTGTGGCTGCTACAGCCTTCTTCGTTAGCGCTCCTATCTTGTCGCCCTCCTCCGGAACTTCGATAACGAGCTCGGCAGGGGAGCCCATGACAGAATCCTCATTTTCGGGCTGCGAGCTTGTCGAGGGAATCATCTGAAAGGGACCTTCATCCTCGATCGTCTCCATCTTCATGTCCGGATGGAAATCTAATGTCTCTGGTATTTCTCTTTCGGGCCCCTGTGTTGTACCTTGTGTGGAGCTCGCATCAGGCATGAAGTCATCCTGTTCAACATCTATGAGTGATTGGTCTTCGTTATTGACTGCCATAGAATGATTGTCTTCGCGGTATTCGGTATTTGTTGTCGTCTGATCGATATGCAGCTCAGTAGGAAGGTCTTGCTCTTCATTCATAATGTTGACCGCTGTAAACTGATTAGGTGCTCTTTCAATGTTGATTGACTCCATTGAACCTTCAGCCACGATTGACGGCCTCACTTCGCGTCGCGTTCCCAACTCAATCAGACTCTCACTTTGAACAGAGATCTGCGCCGAATGAACAATGTGTGAGATAGTGCTCTGCTCCCCGACCACCTCATCGATCAGAGCATCATTCAACACGACAACCGATTCTCTGCGGGTAGGTAGTTCATCGTCGCTGTCATCTTCGGAGCCAGAGCCAAGATCGACGATTTCCACACCTATTGCAGGGTTGTTGGGCGCGATGCTGTCCTGATAGTTGGGCAAAGGCTCCTCGTCGTCCAGTTCTTGTTGATCATCCGACAATATAGGCAGTCTCCCAGGATTTATGGGCTGATCGTCCGAAAGCGCTGGTTGTTCCTCTTGCATCATTGGCGACTCATCCGAGAAGACGTCTGTCGCGCCAGCAGATTGCATACTCTCAACGTCATCCTCTATGTATTGGTCTGGATTAGGGTCATGCTCAGCCTCCTCTAACATCTCTGCATCGCTCTGTACTTCTGCTTCAGACTCAGACTCGCTTTCATTAGCATCTTCATCGAGTTCGGATTCTGATGATTCTGAATCCGAAGAGAGTACTATCACTTCGGATTGGGTTGGTTGCGGTGGTGTTGGCGGACGATGGAGTTGTGTTTGGGACAGACTAAGAAGAGATGCTGCCGTATCATGGTCTGCCGACGATGCATCCTGGTTTGTGAACTCATTAAACATATCCGAAGGCAGCTGCTGTTCCATTTCATTTTGTAGAGCAAACTCTTGCTCAACAACAGCCTTGCCCTCAGCTTCGTCAGCGATCTCGCTAGCGACATTGCTGTTTTCGACGTTCTCATCATCGAAATTGCTTTCGCTTTCTCCCTGGAAAATGTTCTCCTTGTTCTCTTGATTGAAAGCGAAGTTTTGCTCGGCTTCTTCAAGCGTATCTTGGTGTATAGCAATAGGTTCTTCTTGGTTACTATGAACTTCACTAAGATTCTCGACAGCTTCCTGGGTTTCAACATGTTCCTGGACATCTTCTTCGTCCTCCATTTGTACGTCTTGTGGCGGTGGAGATACTGGCGGCGCTTTTAGGCGTGAGAAAGTAGACCCGTCCATCCCAAACGTAAATCGAACATCGGTAAAAGCAGACTCATGATGAGGAAGGCCTGCTCTGGCATCCGCCGCGCTCACGGAACTGTAGAAGCTCGATTCGACAATGTAGCTAGCCTCACTAGAGGGCTCTTGTGCCTCTTGTTGTGCCGGCTGGCTCGAGCTAGGGCGATCGAGATAGGATATAAGTTGCCCGTCTCGATCTCCGGGGAATGGTGAAGGTATTGGAAGCGTTGAGGAATCCAATGGCCTCAGGGTTGGACTTTGTGGCTCTTTTCCGATTGGCGTTAGCGTCCCGGGCGCTTGTACCGAAATTTCTGTTTGGAGGAATGATAATTTAGGTGGAGGCATCACAACAGGTAGATTGCCGTCGTCGTCATCTAGGTCTATTGGATCCTCTTGAGTTCCTGATCGCTCCCGAACTCGGCGGTCTGGTGTAGATCCTATCGCAACTCTATATTCCTCAGTCATCTCATCAATTCCGTTGATACTGTCCTCTTCTGTCGAGCTGACAATAGCGCCATGTTGATTTTCCGCTTCCGACGATGGCAGTCCTGATAGTGTTCTCGATTCTTCCGGCATGTCCTGCTCTTCGTCGGACTCGTCAGAGTCAGCCTCAGTTGGGCTTGAAAGCTCGATAATCTGTTGAGATTTAACGGTAATTTCGATAGCGTCTTCTTCTACTTCCGTGTTCTCCTCGGTGTCCCCCCCAAATGTGTATTGGGTGTCCTCTGGGGGGAGTTCGTCTGGGCCAGCATAAAGATCGTAGTAGTCCGCATCGCGCTCGAAATCTTCGGTGGTCGCCTTTCGCTCTGCAGCCTTCTTCTTTGCAGCTTCTCGGATACCAAAACTACCATCGTCAACCTCGACTGTTTGCGATCCATCCTCCTCTTTATATCCACCTTGTGATTCCGTCTCTTCAGGGCGCTGTATGGGAAGCCATCCTGTGGAACAAAGCTGCGGCTTAGCCGGTGAGACGGGAGTAGCTGGTAGCGACGTTCGGCGTATTGGCGAGTGTGTGGGTGAGTTGGCCAAGTCTTCTTGTGCTGGGTCTTCCTTCTCAGGCGAAGGTGTTCGCTTCGAGTACGTCCAGACGTTCCAATCCTTGTATGACTTCCTCCTCCGTTTCTTGTCGTGTGCATCTTCTTTTGTCGCGAGTGGGTCATGGCCAGCTTCGAAGAAAGGACCATCCGAGAGCCGAGACCGTTTGAGAAATGCAGGTGAGGACCATCGCGGGCCGTCGCCGAGTTGTAGGCTTGAGTTTTTCAAAGGCGTCTGTGTAGGAGTCGCGTGAGGCATTCTCCGCACTGGCGACTGAGCGGGTGTAGGCGTAGCATTTACAATGCTCAGATTCGCAATCTCGTTCCCGTCGCGGAGTATCTGCACTACAAGCGTCTGCGAAAATGCAAGCTCCCAATCAATGCTACGCCCAGGTGTTGTTATGCCAGCATCCCTCTCCACGAATTGCACGCCCTGCAAGCCCAGTATGACTGTGTCGCCAATACCAATGCCGGTCGAGGCAATTGTCTTCGCGCAAGACTTCGTGAAGCGCACCCGGGTCTGTCCTTTCTTTAGACGGAGGCGAAAGTCGGGCTCGGCGAGAAGGAGGGCAAATTCGCGTTGCGCAGACGAGTAGGGCCACACCAGAGACACGATAGCTTTGATGTGCTTCGAATCAAGCTCCGGTAGCTCTGGCCGGAGCTCTGCAATCGGTAGGATGTCCATAATGATCGCGCCTCCAGTGCTGATTGTCTGGGCTATGGTATTAACATAATGAATGTCGTCGTCGTCATAAAGGAGCGCGAATTGTAGATGTTGAGGCGTGAATAATGAAGCGTGAGCTCATGGCTCTCATCGTCACATCCTTGTGACGATCTTGCTTAGTCACTAACATCTCTCCCGCATTCGTCAAGTTCCCTTCACCGAGCCTCACACTTCAACCATCCGCCATCTCATCTGTTGAGCTCATAAACATACGAAATTTGGAGAAATTATCATCACCGCGGGCAGTCCACAATTTATAGATTAGACGCAAGTCGAGCAGCCAGTACGAGTTACGTAGACCACGCAGGTAGCTTAACGCCGCGAAAGCTTTCCTTATTTGCTATTCGTGAAACTACCTTGAAGTCACCAGGTATCTCGGCACAACCAGCGCTGAACGTCGAGTTTACAAAAAGACCTATTGATGGCTTATTGCTTCGTCCTTTTGTTCAGGAATGACATTCAAGCATCACTCTAAATTAGGCCCGCATGTCTATAATAAAATTGTACGATGCGGAAGGTGGGCATGCTTAGGAACCAGCTGTTGGATCTTGGGACATGGAATCTGACGAGCGATGATCTGTCGAGGTGGGAAATTGACGACAGTGATACTTCGCCGGTCTGCTGACAAATAGTGGCATCACTGCACTCATTGAAGACTGACTACCATACCATGCACCTCGTCGTGAATCACGATACAAGACCTGACGACATACAAAATACCCCTACTCGTACGCGTATTGCATGTGCCAAAAGGGAAGAATATACGACAGCTAGGCGGTCTTTGCTGAGAAAGGATACCGTGGGCCGACGATGTAGTGGTGATTTGTTGGGCGCACGATTGCCCTACATACGGAGAAAACAAGAAGAATAATGTTAGAACTCCATTGAAGGGTCTCTAAAGAATTCAAAAGATGAATGGGAAGTATGGGCGACAAACTCCAAATTCAACAGCGTAAGACCTTGTGTTAGAATAAGAGACTTGTACCTCCACGTTGGTCAATGCAACGAATCCACTGCGAATTGCTTACTCTTCGTTACTACAATCTGTAGCGAATATATGAAGAATCAGACTCGTCAGTACTGGCCTCAATCCGCTCCCCAATTCAACCCAATGCTTAGCCAAGTTGTCAGAGAGCTTCTCAAACTCGATGTAAAGCCGACGTGCTTTGTGCCGTCTTGAGTATGCGATCCATATCCAGAGGCGCAATATGTGCTCCATTTTGAATCGAGTGGTAGCCATCTCTTTCTAGTCTCTTGGTGGAGTAGTTTCTGTGTGGTACCAACTACCAGAGGTTCTAAATATGCGGATCCATGAATAGTTAATACCGAAGTCAACATCCACATATCCTAAAAACTTGTGTAAAGAGCGAGGTTTTGAGGTGCTACATCTTCAACGGTGGCGCGAGCGATGGAGTAGACAAGGCGGATGCCGAAAGTCGCGAAGAACCGAGGAATGTTGACTCAGCTCAGGTTTTCGCAAGACGCTCGATACGCCGAGTTCGCGGTGGCGCGACGGTATAGGGAATATTGAGGCAGAGGTAGCGGTTGAATATGGTAGGATCGAGGTCGCTCATGTAACGCTAAAAGAAGACGCACTCGTAGCCCATTTTGCTCTTGGTTTGTTTGAAAGGAGGAGATGTAGGTGTAGATGAGGTTGCAGATCTCACCAGGATGTTTTAGGAAGAGGTTACCACGATTGAAGCCCTCTAGGCAATGGTATTAATATTGTTGGCGTGGCAAGGTTTGCAGATCGCAGGTGTGTGTGGGTTGTGGTCGACTTTGAGGCAGTGGCTAATAAGGAAACCGGAACGATTGGCGTACCTCGCTCACGCAAATTTGTGTATTTTGAGATCGGTTTGGTATGTAAATTCGAAAGTCTCTTGCAATATTTACTTACGCTTCCACAGAAAAAGCTGCGTTCTCCTACAGTTGCTCCTTCACGAGAACAATTCATCAAGAGGCCATTCACTGCTCTTTTTAACACCTCGAAATTACGTGAGCGTCTATCGAAATGGGCGATCTTAGCGCAGCATTAGCTTTCACTATCTTGGCAAAAATGATCTGCATACTGAAGGTTTGGAGTCTCCCCTACATAAGCTCCATAGCCTCTCTACCTTCCCTCTCAAATGACCAAAGAAAATTCATTCAACTCCCTCAACCGAGCTCAACCATTGATCACTCTCAACAAGAAGATCTTAGTGTCTGCTTTCACTGGCTTATTGACCTTGAACTGTGTTCTCGTCTCCTCAAACAACCTCTGACTCACTTCTTCGTTCTTTTCCACAAACAATACCACCTAAATTTGACCGCTACAGTAAGAGCAAACAGCTCCGTATAACCAGAGCCAAGATGCCGGATCATCGCAAGAAGAAAGGTAGCAAGGCACAGAAGCAATCCGAGGCAGAGAAGCAGCCCAAGGCCCAGAAACAAAGCGACAATCAACTACAGCCTAGTTCTCAAGCCACGCTCAATCCAGCTGCTTGGGACTTTGGTCAACTATATTCTGCACGCGTCAACGAGCTACAGCCCACGCCTGTGAGTGAGCCTCAACATCCAGCTTGCCCGCAAAAGGAGGGGAACAAGACGAAGGATACGAATGGTTCATTTGGCCAGCTACTAAGCATGCCCATCGTGCAGTTAGTCTCTCAGCCTAACGGTACTACTCAGTCTTCACCCACGGAAGAGGCAAAAGCCAGGCTCTCCGAACAGTCTAACTCTGAGCATGAGGATGAGAATATTTCTGAATCCGAATTTGAATTTGACGAAGGGTTGGACAATAATCCTATCATTCAATCATCCCATACACCTATCTATCAACGAGCAACCGCATCACCGTGGCATTTTACCTCTGCAGCCGCCGGATCGTCCAACCGCTCTAGTCAGACCACATTTAGAACTCCCAATACAGGTGTTGGGCTTGATCGAGAGAGCATAATTGCCAGCACTAACCGTCAAACTTGTCAAGCTCCAGGTGGTGCGACTAATACACACCGTTGGCCTCCCTTTAGTCAAAGTGAAGGCAATCAAGTTTCGTCAGGTTCAGGCTGTGGAGGCTCATATCGATATTGCGCATCATGCGACAGACCGGACGGGAGACTTGTTCCAAGGACGAGTTAGTCGATTACTCCCTCCGAGAGAACCAAGACGCTCGAGACCTAATCTTTGGTCACAGCAACGAGGGAGGTAGCGACTCTACGCACGGCCGTCTTCACTTCAATTCCCACAAGAAGGTGGAAATTTGTGCCTGCGACCCACCCTCACTCCATGCTCATTACGACTTCATCAACCACCCATTAGCTGAGTGGGAGATAGAGGAGGTGATGCGACAGAATAGAAAGCGGACTTGCACCAAACACGAATGGAAGGTTCACTTTGGTCTTATCAAAGCCGACGACAATCGCTACTACCACACTAGCGGACGCCCAGATGGCGACTACGTTGTACAGTAGGGGGAGTTTCAACCTGGCTCACCTTGATATCCAATACATTCCGCCACCCATGTAGTACCTGGCAAAGAAATACGGGAGAGTATTTTCCATCTGAGTGTTAGTCCGACTTCACACAAATTCTAGTCAAGGGTGAGATTGTTTTTCGCGAGGGATGAGATGTTATCAAGGGCACAGCAACTCTGTCACTTGATTGCGGCCGAAGCGTGGGTAATTGCGAGCATTTTTCATCATGATAACAATCCATAGTATCGTTGTTGATAATCACAAGCAAACAAATCTAGAATGTGTTAGAATATTCAAGGATTTTACCCTCACAAATAGCAAGCACATCTAGTGAAGAGGTTTTCCAAACTTCGTCAAGTCATCTTAATCGTAGCGAGTCTTCTCGGACACAGTCTCACGGCTCTAAGCATACTAATGCGACGATCCTAGGAGATAACAGATCACTCCGACCCTATCACCATGAAGTGTCTGTGCCCTGCGCGGATTCTCTTTGCATCGCAATCACTTTCCTCGACACGTTCATGGGAATTAACGGATGATTTTGTCACGTGTATCGCTTAATTACTTGATTTCACCATGCAACTATATATAATGGTCTACGGAGCTCTGAGCTCCGTACAAGTTTCTCACTCCTTTAATACAATCAGTCTCTCTCGCACTACGTAACAGATCTACGCAGCAGGCGTTAATCTCTACCCATACCGAGGTCTGCGATTGGGTCAAACTCGCCTTGATGGCCACTCTAATAATCGTGGGCTGATAGATATGCCTCGAACTTGGCTTTCATAGACTGACACCCACGGCAAAGTAGAGGCTTGTCGCTGTGATGCGTCCTAGCGCCATGAACGCTCAGGCACTATCAGTGATCCAGTCGTCGTGTATGCGTCGGACTAAACACCTGATTTGTGCCAAGTACGAATGGTATGTTTGCCTTATTATGATTGAGGAGCGTTACGCGTGGTCTAATAATCATGAAAAACAGCATCAGTCGATGAAGTAGGGAGAACGGGGCCTGCGAATGAATGAATTTGCGACAAAGTTGTAGTTGTCTATAAAAATTTATAGCATAGTGTCAGAAAACCTTTACATAGTTTAGAGAATCGAAACAGAAATTTCGAGAGCAAGTTACATAGGCAAAGGAGCAAGTACACCTTCAAAGCGCATCAGTGCTATTTTTTTTTCAATCTGTTTATCCCGTAGGTCTCCGTGTATGCATTCCCCCCTGAACCGTGTTCTATCATAGCAATAAGGACAAACCTTAAGCGCACAATCACATTGACGTCGGATCAACGCTAGGCCATGATTGGCTAGACTGGAAACCAAAACGGAAATGGAAGTGAATGTTCCTTTGCGTCTTACTTAAAGATGAGACGGTTCATATCTTTGAATTTAAAGATTTGTGAAGATGTGTATAATGTGTGCCCCAATAAAACATTTGACGCAGCAGTGCGTATCTTAATCTAACGCTGACCAGGTCCAACTTCCAACTGCCACCCATAAACATATTAATTCTGTGCAAGTACCGAGCGGCCCTAAAGGTCAAATTTTAAACTAATCTGGGGTATATTCAGCCATCTAAAATAGACGAAGCGGGGTGCATCGCCTCGCTTGGCCCACCACCATGAACCACACCTCCAAGGCTCCAAGCCATGGGACAAGACAGTATAAACATACCAAGGCCCCCAGAGCAGCGCTCAGACAACCCACTCTTTCTTCTTATGTTCCACGCTACTTATCCTCCGTGCCTGGTACGCGAACCCCGCACTTCGCCTAGATACGCATGGTCTTAGCTTGATATATCGGAATATCTTCATCTTGGAAATTCATGGTCGGTTGCGTGAGATGGGTGAGCCAAGTGATTCTGGAAGATAAGATGAAATTGAGATTGTGGTGATGGATGGGTCAGCCACTCGACTTCTGAGTATACGGGGGTTATTGTGCGGATCTTGATTCCAACGGGCCGTTGAGATAGCAATCTGATGACCACATTTCATATCAGATCTGGTCTTGGTTCTGCCTTGAGATCCCATCTCAATATACACAGGAGAATCTGCTCCGTCAGAATCGATTCTCAAAGGAGACGATGAGAGTATAAGTATGGTCGAAACCTCCTAAGAACCTCTGTACAACACTATTACTCCTTTTTCATATTGGCAGCTAAGATTTTGTGACAAGATGATGTCTTCTTTCGCTTTCAAGGCCATAACGGCCCTCCTCTCTGCTTCCGCTACCACCGCCCAACTGATTGGCAAAGAGCAAACCGAGACCCATCCAAAGATGGCATGGAAGCGCTGCACAGGCAAAGGCGGCACCAGCTGTACCAATGTTAACGGCGAAGTCACCATCGATGCCAACTGGCGATGGCTTCATGTGAAAGACGGCTACGCTAACTGCTATGATGGAAATAAGTCAGTGAAACATTCCGCTCCACACTCGCCCAGAACACTCTACTGACTAGCTTGGGACGTAAGATGGAACACAACAGCATGTCCAGACAACAAGAAGTGCCTCGAGAACTGCGCCATTGAGGGCGCTGATTACCAGGCCACATATGGCGTTACAGCTTCGAGCGACTCCCTTACTCTGAAATTCATCACCAAGGGCCAGTACGCAACGAACATCGGCTCACGTCTGTACCTCATGAAGGACACGAGCAACTACGAGATGTTCAAGCTCGTTGGTAACGAGTTTACTTTTGATGTCGATCTGTCGCAGCTTCCATGTGGTCTCAATGGAGCACTGTACTTCGTTTCCATGCCCCAGAAAGGTCATGGAACGCCAGGAGCAAAGTACGGAACTGGTAGGCCTGGCCTCTCACTGAAGCCTTTGACTCCACTGACAGCTTTTGTAGGCTACTGCGACGCCCAATGCGCCCGCGACCTAAAATACATCAATGGCGAGGTACATCCTGCTCACCACCATCACTACCCATCTCGTTACCTCCCGTTCCTTGTTCATCACTGACCCTACCCCAGGCAAACGCAGAAGGCTGGACGCCTTCAACAAACGATCCCAACGCCGGTGTTGGCAAAAAAGGTGCCTGCTGCGCTGAAATGGACATCTGGGAAGCAAATTCCGTCGCAACAGCCCTGACCCCACACTCCTGCCAGCCCGAAGGCTACTCCGTTTGCACCGACACCAACTGTGGCGGAACCTACTCGCTTGATCGGTACGCTGGGTCTTGTGATGCCAATGGGTGCGACTTCAACCCGTACCGTGTTGGAGTGAAGGACTACTATGGGAAGGGAATGACGGTAAGTGGTCCTTCTGTTGGCTGTTCGAGACTCCCATACAATTGCTTCAAGAATTTGCTAACCTTATGCTCCCACTCCCTAGGTCGACACATCTAAGAAAATGACAGTAGTAACTCAATTCATTGGCTCTGGGACCAACTTGCAAGAAATAAAGCGCTTTTACGTGCAAAACGGCAAAGTAATCCCTAACCCAGAGCCCACCATCTCAGGAATCACTGGCAACTCCTTGACGTACGTAAATTATTCCCCTTTTTCCCATCTGTCTTTCCCTCTTCAAAATCAATCACTAATCCACCTCCCTTTCCCTAGGCAAGAATGGTGCGACACCGAACAAAAAGTATTCCAAGAAGAAGTCTACCCATTCAATAAATTCGGCGGCATGGCGTCTATGGGCAAAGGCATGGATCTCGGCATGGTGCTCGTCATGTCATTATGGGACGACCATTACGCCAACATGCTGTGGCTGGATAGCAGTTATCCTACCGATGCTGATCCTGAGAAACCGGGGGTTGCAAGGGGCAGCTGTGATACTGGGAGTGGGGTGCCGGCGGATGTGGAGAGTGCGAGCCCGAATGCGCAGGTCAAGTTTTCGGCTATCAAGTTTGGGCCGATCGGGAGCACTTTTGCTCAGCCGGCGGGAACTTAGGTTCAGGAGCATGTGCAATGAATGAGGCGCATATGCCGTAGATGGTGTCGACGACGCCGGTCCTGTGAATAGTCAAAAAAAATCGATATGAAACCCGTTTGTTACGCTTGCAGTGCAAGTGGAGATAGAATTCATCGATCACGTTTTAAGAAAATCCAACGACTACTAATGCCAATAAGAAAAGGAAACAATTTTAGCCACCATGCCCATCCTCACGCCCTCATAGGGTGTGAACCCAAATGCTGCGTCGATAACAACCCGTGATAATAATCCAACTCGCAATTACGCACATCCCGAGCTCTTCGTGCGATTCTCTCCAAGAATATCTTAAGGCTGACTAGCTTGAACAAAATCCTTTCAAGCGCTCTAATGAATGGAGAATCGTTGAGGTCGTCTTGCGCAACAAGCAGACCACAAGGGAAGTCTTCATTCAACTTGGTTCCAAAGCTTGCCTCAACGCGACATAAGTATTACCGTAGCTTACCGCTCCACGTGCTACCAAAGTTGTCGAGGTCCATGTACAACCTATCGTTGATGCCACACAGATACCCTTGACCATGTCTCTCGCCTCACCCGAACAGACTCTGTCGACTGCACTCACTTTCTTTGTCCTATCCAAACAACACTGAATACGCCACAGCTTCGTCGTTTTCAGCCCCGCTCGTTCAAGCAGGACCTCCGGAAGCATCAGATGTTACAGTATTACAGAGATTTTTGCATCCCAAGATACGAACGCAAACTCTTTAAAAGCTCTTACGGTCCCATCTAACAAGCACATAATGAATCTGATGCTGAACGTGACAGTAATGTTTGCTCAAACCCTCGGAAGCCGGATTGTCTTACTGTGCACCCACGCTCTCCAAGAAGCGCCTAACTAAGGCCGTGATGTTCATTTTCTATTGCTGGGAGATAATAAATGAGTCGTCGAAGGGGTGTGATGTAGAAAAGGTGAGTTCATATCCCGAGGCCTCCAGACTTCACGACTGACACGTGTAAATTATGCGGGCACACGGACCCACCCAACTTTCGCATGGTTGCATTTGACTTTCGGCCTTCTTTCCTACCGCCATAGTGCATTCAGGAGGCGCTTCTTTCTCTGCTTTTTCTCTCCAGACCATTGCTTCCACAACTTCACTGCCCGAAACTCGATCCAAAAGTGTGTGTGAGCCATGAGACTTCGCCGTTACTTCTTCCCATTCTACAATTGACAAAGAGAAGGTGGACTAGATGCCTCACTTCAGCCTTTAATCACCAAAGACCGAAGATCTGACTTTGCTATTCTTTCATAACAAACGTAACATGATTGAATCGCGTCTGAACTACAGACAAATTCATTTGTGAGCATATCTACCCGAAGTCTCGAAAAATCCACAATATAGAGCACCGGAAAAGCGTAGATCAAAACATAAATAGGGGTTGAGTCTCTGACTAGCCAAAGCTGTCGTTGACGAGATTAGAAAGTTTGAGCCAGCGAGAGAAATGCTAATATAAAGCTATCATTTTTAGACTAGTGCATAACGGCATAGACGATACCATAAACCTAGGATTAACGGAACTTCTCAGCAAGCTGTCTCAACCTAACCCATCAGGGTGAAACAGCTTCCATTCGAAATTTATCAAAAGGAACCGAAACACTCTGTTTCAGATCGTCCGTTGGAGAGCGAACTATACTGCATCTCTCACCATGACCAACATAAAACCCTGGTTTCTAGGACTCTAAAAGCAGTTAGGCAACTATATTAACGCGTTATAGCGCTCTCTTGGTCCTTTGGCACCTGGACAGAATTATCTCTATGCAATCTTCACTAAGGGAGAACTCCTTTGTATGTGCGCATTCTTTTAACACCTAGCAGCTTCCGAGCCAAATGAAAGTACTGTTCCCACTAGAAACCATTTAATATGACAATCAGGTTTTCCATTAAATGATATAACTTTGTCTCCATCTATATTTCAAAGAATGGTACAAGAACGAAGATAGCCCCCAATATGAATGGACAACAACGGCTCCAACCTTTGAAATTTTTAACGCATATTCTTGTACGTAAAGCGGTAGTTAGGCCAGAACTGAGTAACGTGCGACTTTTCTTCCGTAACAACTTCAGGTAGATCTGTATCCAATATGTTATTGTCGTCTATTTCTGCCTGGACCGTCATATCCGTCAACCGGGCTCCGCCATATCTCCTGCAGCATCCCCTCATTTGTGCGAGGTCTAAATCCGTCCAATAGGACTTCGGCGCACAGAAGCGGATATCCCAGAAGGTGTTGACATCCTCAGCCATGATGCTGAAGAGGCGATCATACGTTCCAATCTCGTAGGCATTTGACTTTGACCAAGCCGCCAGGAAGTAATCGAAATGGACGATAGCGTGGCGCTTCTTATTGCCAAGTCTAGCAGATACACGCGCAGAGTTTTCCATGAATATGGCAAGTGCCTCCTCTAGGCTTTCGAGAACTTGGGCTGAATTGCAACTTAAGAATTCCTCAGTATGCAGGTGAAAGTGCACGGTGGTAAACTCAGCGAGGGCCTGGATAACCGTAGCTTTGACATCCGGCGGAACTCCATAACCTTCCGGTGGCTCTCCGTACATGAAGTCCTACAAGGCCAAAATTCAGCAAACGTTTAAGAACATTTCTTGATCGCAAAACCGCTAAAACATTTCATAAGAGTCAATTTCTAGTGGTAAATACCCAAGTTAAAGCAGTAGACAAAAGAATGAAGCGTTACTCAAATAGGTGCATGACCTTTATGCCCACCGCGTCAACTTGCAGCTGGATGAGCGATTTCTTAGGTGAGGGATTATTTCAGATGAGGAAACTTGTATTACGTACCATACCCGGCATTACTGGAATATATGCGGTCGCAGTATTTGCCAGCAGGCTCCGAGCTTCATCGAATACCTGCGAGCATGTTTGCAGAAGCTGGACATGAGTATTCAGCTCGCCTTTGTACAGACGGTTGAGAGGAACCTGCTCCTTATGGGTCCCCAGCGCCAGGTTATATATCGCATTCCGAAGTTCGCTAGGAAGTTCAAACAAAGTCGTCTGGTCTGGTCTGAGAGGCTTCGCTTGCTTGATAACGATGGCTTGAGTGGTATGCCGAGCCATTACTTCTGGTGTCGGCTTTGTAGGAACAGCAAATGACTTAGTGAATCGATCCTCAAGTGTTGGGGCCTTGCGGGTTATGAGGATGTCCATTTCTTCGTTGAGTATGAGCTTGGCTCTATACTCTGGGGATAATGCGATAGCGATGGTGTGACTGCGGAATTAGGTGGCTTTATAGTGGAAAGGGCAGGAAAAATGTGAGCTCGAGTGTTACGGGCGACGGAGACTCCATGTGGCAGGCGACGGAAGTGGCAGGCAGGCAGGCAGGGTTACACGGTTGCTAAGCGATAAGGCTACTCGAACTATGGCTTAGGGTAGCCGTTTTCAGCTAGGCAACAATCACGTGAGCGATGCGTTCACTCTTTGAAATCGCAACGCTTTGACATGTAGTTTTGCCCGACAAAGCATATGACTGCTTATTATTGAGTTATATTAAGATTGAAACAGCACCAGAACAGGACCTCGATCTATGAGGCTTGCGGCAAACCTCTCAGTTAGCTCTTTCACCCTCACCACGACTTCGACCTCCCACGTAACCACAACTGCTTGAAAATACGCAACTTCTACTCCTACATGGAGGGAATCCACCTTCCGTCGGCCTTGAGGAGATTTAATGGTCGAGTTGACAACATATATGTGACATGTTCGAACAACGCGATGAGCTATACTCGGAGCGTCCCTCTCAAGTATCTTTCACCTTCACTTCGACCTCCCATCGCCTTCCATACTGTAGCTCCAAAAAATCCCTTATTCATTCGCTCCGAAGATTCTCCGTAGCTCGACCCGCCGCCCATATAAGGCCTGCCCTCCCCCTCACTTTCTCTCACAAACCTTTTCTCTCTTTTCCACCCCACCATAGCCTACCCCAACCCTAAGTATTACCTATCTCCTTCCGTCACTCGCGTTTGCTTTTTTCCTTTGTCACACCGAGAGACTCTGCGGTCGTTGTGCTTGCACGCGGCGATGCTTCTGCGCTGAGACGGATTGAGATGTCCGGAGAGAGTCATCATGGACCGCGAGTGAATGGGGCGGTTCATCACAAGTTTCTTGCGGCTTGTGGGTGTTTATTTTTCGTTGATGGGTCAGCTTGCTGGCTTTTTGAAGAAGAATATAGTACAAAATGTGCAAAATGTAGTGAGTGCCACCTGGACAGCGGTGAGATAGTTTTATCGCTAGGCAGAAAATGGTCCGTATCGAATGACGCTCTGTAAATTGTGTCAATCTTCGTGTAACCCCGGCTCATAAGAGCTGTTGTACGGACACTGCTGCATCTGCCAAGGTGCCCAAAAAGCCGACATGGACTTGACGTGGTGAAAGTGAGAATCCCGGTGATTTTAAAAGCGCCTGATTGTGGCTATCGAATATCAGAAAGTTCTTTTTTAAGCAGAGGTATTAAATCTGAGTGGAAAAAATGCCAGACATTCCATCTACATTGCCGAGAGGCTCAGGCAATGAAGATATCGACACAAACCAATAGATTATCTATTACAGTAACAAGGCAATGGTCAATATTAAGGAATTGAACCCTTGAATATTAAATATTACAGACTAACCTTACCAAGCGTATAAAGTTTCCCATAAATGATTCTGTTCCTCGAAGAATATCAACACTTCATCAAATATATTTCACTTTCAGAAACTACTCAACAAATCTCAACTACTCAACTCTAACCAAAATAACCTCTATCTGAGATGCGCTTCATAGAGTCCACAGAACCTATACCGACATGTAACCAGTACGTTTGCTTTGGTGTAAGAAATGACCCTTGGTTGTAATAATTTGTATAGTACAACCTGAATTGCCTAAACTCTATATCTAGCAGCGCAACAAGATAATAGCTATTAACAGATAAAAACAATGCCGTATTTATCGTTAAGTAGTAGTTGTAGAGTTAATAAGGTTGCTGAGAGTCACGCAGCTCTTTGGAATCTATCTATTGCCTGCTCACACGGTGCTCAAATTGCCCAAAAAATACGCGAGCACGTTTTATTGGTAACGTTAAGGCAAAGTTGCAAATGTAAAGAGCGATCGAACTGTTTATAGTGTGCAAACCACACATAGACAGATATCGAGCATTCCATAAAATTATCGAAAATAATGTTCAAAGAAGCAAGTCTGTGCTTATCAGGAAATGACGAAGCTGCACATATTCTTCATTGAGAAAATATTTATGAAATGACCGCAACAAGCCTCTCCTGATTTTCAACAATAAAGGCCTGCAACAAATTCCAATGTGAATCTTGCATACCATAGCTCACTGCATAACATTTCAGTTCAATCATTCAAATTCTACCAAAGATGCCTCTAGCACAGCAGAAGCTGAATTCATAAACCTTAGAGACTGGATCTTTCACCATTGCAATTAAGATAATACAGCATGGGATGAACCAAACCCAGCTGGTTTTATGTGCCTGTGATTTGGTCGCTATTGGTGTAATACGTGAGTACGACCCCGGGTGAGATGGAATTGCGCAAAACGTGCGAAGGGACGCATATTATGAAAAGAGAGGAGTGACGGGTTGGAAAACTATGATCGGACCTTCCATTTTCTGTACTGAAGTTTGTGCGCTTTGCCCCCGACAAACATAATTGCTAGTTGAACAATTGTGGAGCCTGTCCATATATTAATATCAACGTTCAGCTTTGTTATTAGCGTAAACGCCTAGCCAACACATGCCCACAGCCACCCGTGACGATCATACCAGCCCATTTCAGCCTCACGATCCACATCCCGTAACAAACCATCCCCATCCTACTCGTCTTAATCTATTTCGTACCTGATGCACATAGGTCTAGTTCCCAGGCGCTTAACCGCCCGCTCGAAACGGCTACGCTAATCCCCAAACAAGCAGATGCGGGTCAGGGGTCCCAATCAGCCAATTAAGTGTTAGATACGCCGGAAACTGATTGGCCAGATAGTCGAATGGGCGGTTACACGGTTCTCTGGGATTTACAGTAGATGAGGCTTGGGGGCGGTTACATCTGCGTATCCACTGCGTGCGGCGCAGTAACTGAGACTTATGTAGAACCGTTTACGCCTTGATGTAGCTTTTCCAACTCGATTCAATCGTTAGAGCTTCAGTTCGGGATTGCGTCGTGACTTTCCATTTCGTTCCGTTTCGTTCATTCTCCTAATTACGATTGTCTTCTCTTTTCGTTGACTGGTGATCGATTGACTTGATCCCATCCATCCAGTTCCTTCACGGCATGTTCTCCTCGAAAGCCAAATCCCGGCCGATCGTTTCGACCACCATTCTCACCTCCTCCACAATCTCGCCCGAGATCTTAGTAGAGAAGCCAAAATCGCGAACCACGACATTCCTCTCCAAACTTTCGTGGCCCAGAAACTCGAAGCCCCCTACATGGCATCCGAACGCACTCCGGCCTTCGTTGTTGTGTTTCTCAATCTTACTGTCATGGTCTCTTATTGCAGCTCTCCAATATCTTCTTCTTCGTTCGCAACATGATCAGGGAATTCAATTCGCGCCCAAAATCTCAGCGTTGCCATTGAAGGAGACATTCTTGTGGCAGTACTTCCCGATTATTGTGGCGGTGGTATTTAGCATCTTCTGGGCATGGATCGATCTCGAGACGAAAAGATTGGAGCCGTACTATCAGTTGAGCAAGAAGGAGGGCGCGCTGGGGAAGGATAGTCTATTACTCCGATATCCGTTTGATTTTGTGCCGCTGGTTCCAATCTCGGCGGCGAAGGCTCGGTACGTATGCTTGCCACAAGACCTGTGAACATGCCGTCAAAGAGTAAACAGACGCTGATACTTCGCCTAGTCATTGGCCAGTATTTTGGGCGTCTCTTTCTGTGGTGCTTGTCACTTGGGGCATTGTACCCACTCAGTCCGGTATCTTCTCCACCTCGACGGTAACCCGGACCTCTCCCTCCGCTTTCACAGTCTCAACGAACTTCATACCCGCCAGTGAACAAGAATTGAAATTGTCCACACGATTTGCGATGTCTACGTACGCAATTGTGATGCTTAACGAAACCCTTCCGCCCTACACAACTCGGAATTATACCCTTGCACCATTCCAGTCCTTGGATGTCAACTTTCGGTCCGAAGGCTTGTGGACAGCACCAACAACACTTTACAGCCTAGATATGCAGTGTGAAGAAGCTACCCAAAGCATCGCACCTGTATTTAATAGCACTATCTATAGTGGACTAGGATGTTCATATGGCACCGCACTTTCGCTATTTGGAAACAACACAATTGGGACACCGCCGCACGGCTTCGCTCGTAATGTATCGGCTGGGTTCCGCACTGTGAAAGAGTTCTCAGCCAGATATATTGGGTACCCAAGTAACGATTTCGTTGATTACTACTTGGAGGGGTTTTGCGGGGGGAATTCGACCCATGTATTTTTCGCCTCCTGGGTGAGGAACAAAGACAAAGAAACGGAACCGATGAATAATTCGACAAATATCTATTGCCAGCCGCTATACTATTCTCAGGAGGTCAATGCCACAGTGGATGTGGCTACGAAGAGGCCGCTCAATTTCGTTGCTTTGGGTCCTAAGCAGCAACTGGCTCCCGGGGTGTTCAATGCGACCGTCATGGAGTCTCAGCTGAATGGCGGGGTTGCAGCGGTAAATGTACGAGGGAACTCTTTGCCGAATCTTTCTCTCCCTACGTATAGAGACCAAGCCGCATCCACCAATTTGAGCGTTTATGATACCAGCGACATCCAGCCCATGGCAGCATTGGCAGCATTGGTCGGCGACCTCCCTTTTGACAGATACGTAGATTCGAAGGCCTTGGGAGAGTCGTACGAGAAGGCTTACCGTCTGTTGTTCGTCAACTCTATGGTGGACGTACTAGGCAACAACTTCACTCAGTCAAAGCAAGTAAACGGCCAGCGCTACTTAAGCTCCGAGGCTGTGGTTCTCGAACCTGTGTTTACGTATATTGTTGAAGGATTGTTAGGCGTGGTGTCGATTGCGACGATAGCGTTGCTTTACCTGTCTCTGACGCGAGAGAGGAATCTAAGAGCGGATCCGAGCACTATTGCTAGTGTTATGTCTCTTGTAGCTGATAACCAGTCTCTGCTTTCGGATTTGCAGAACATGGACTGTTGTACGACGGATGAAATAGAAGAGCGTCTGCGCCTGAGAAGATACAAGCTCGTCAATGATGAGTTTGAGACTGGGTCAGTACAGTTGTGGTCAAGGAAATTCTTGAGAAAGAGAGACATGCTGATACTTGACCGCAGAATCATCGAAGTTGGCCAAACCGTGAGCGTTGGGTCGCCTTTGCTTGGCCAGCGCCAGGATACCCCGAAAGAAATAGCAAAGCCGGTCAGACCATTGGAGTTTCGATTGTTCATGGCAATACCTTTCGTTGGATTGTTCATCTTTTTGGCAATTTTTCTTGCAGTTCTATTTATCAAAGCTCGACCAAATGGTATATATGCGTTCAATTTTGGCCTTGGTCGATATAACCCAAACCGAGTCACTGATTTTCGAATAGGACTCCCTCTCCCTTCCAAGCACAAAATCGTCCAAAACATCCTGGAAAACTACATTCCCACTGCGATAGCCACATTGATCGAGCCGATGTGGGTTCTGATCAATCGCCTTCTCTGTATGCTCCAGCCCTTGGAGGAGTTGCAGACTTGCAAAGCTCCTGCCAAAAGGTCGATCAACCTCAATTATGGCTCTTTACCACCTCAACTCGTAGTCTTCAAGGCCTTGCGGTCCGGTCACCTTATCCTGGCCGCTGTTTGCTCCATGGCGCTCCTTGCCAATCTTCTTGCCATTGCATTCGCAGGACTCTTCAACCAGGACTCCAAGGATATGTGGAGTCCGACGTCCTTCTCCCTCCCGTTTGAGTCGAAGTTCGTGAGTATCAACGGAAGTATAACCCCATTAACTGCCGGTAATACCGCCTCCGTGGCGTCTGGCGCCTACCATGGTGGTCAAGGACAAGATCAGTACCTTATCGCGGAATCGAACTACACTAGCGGTACACCTTTTCCAGCTTGGACAGATGAACAAATGATGTACCTCCCGTTCATCTCCTCTGAAGCAAAAAGAGAGAACGACGACAGGGAATACCAGGCCAGAACAAAAGCCTTTGGCGCCGAGTTGGACTGCGAGCAACTAAGCTTTGGGAGCAATTACTACGCAAACCTGACTACAGTGAAGACTTCAAACCTAACAAGCATGTATTTCAACACGACAATTTCTAGCGGCTCCACAACTGCGAGATGCTTCGGACTGAACGGAGTGTCTCCCGCGCCTCGGAATGGTCAGTATCATCTTGGCCTGAATCCATGCTCTAATGGATCAAGCGCTGCGGAATTCGTGACTCAATTGGTCGCCAGAGAGAACGCCACCCAGGAAGAAAGAGACATCTGCATGACATCGGTTGTAATGGGGTGGATACGAGTACCAAATGGATCATGTGGAGGTTTTCGTGACAGGAACCTGGATACTAATAATTCGCTATTCGTCCGATGCCAGCCAAGACTGGTGACTGGAAATGCGCAAGTGCTTGTCGATACAAATGGCCGTCTGCTAAGGAAACCTCAGGTCGCCATAACTGAACCCACGGCGGACGATCTGCAACAATACTTCAGCAACGACCCTATCAACATTGTAGGGCAGTCAAATTCATACCTATTTCCAAATAGCATCACGGTGCTGCATAATGACACATTTGCGAACGACGCCATAAACCACTTCATTGTACGACAGAGTAGCAGCACTAGACTTATAGATCCAGTCCAAAGCGTCCCAACAATGGACGAAGTCTACGACTCTCTGAGATTAACGTATTCAAGGCTGTTTGCGATATGGCTTGGTGCCAACAAAGAAAACCTACTTGTATCAGCTGAAGGAAGACAGCTTGCTCAGATACCTGGGTCGAAAATGGAGACTTCCCAGCGCCTGTTTCTGTCGACGATCATGTTTGCCATTGCAGAAGGAATCATATGCACCTACGCTATTGTCGCGATCCTGGTTTACCTTCGTCGACCAGGGCAGTATCTTGCAAGACTGCCGACATGTATCGCCTCGATAGTTGCACTGTTTGCTGCGTCCGCTGCAATTCAAGACATGGCACAGACTTCGAGATACGACAAGAAGGAGCGAGGAGAGCATCTGGAGAGACTCGGGTCACGCTTTGGATATGGATCTTACGTGGGAGGTGATGGCAGAGTCCACATTGGGATAGAAAAAGTCCCATTTGTAAGGATACGAAGCAAGTCGACTTGGTTCGAGAAGAAGGTGAAGTCGTTCCGCAGCGGCCCTGGAGTATGAAGCAAGTACCTACATAGGTAGTAAGCATTGAATGGATAATGTTTCTGTAAGAAATTTGTTTGTCAGACCCCGGAAGTGCCCGAAATGTGGAGTCCTGAGGCTTAGCTCTCTCAATGCGTCCTTCAGTCGCTCCATTCATATTTCCGTGAGGCTTGGGAGTCCGTAGTTGGTCGGGCGAGAAGGACTGCTGAAGATTTTATTGCCTCTAGTCCGTTTCCCTGCGAATTTCCGCGCAGTTTTGCAAAGTTCCGTGATTCACTCGGATAAGCCAACGCCCTGTCAGCTTCCAGTTGCCTATTTGGTGGTCGACCAAACTCTTTCTTTTGTTTGCGCTGCAAACCTCCTCGCTGCATGTTGCACATGAACTTGAGTGCATGCTCGACGGTGAAGCGCATAATAGCTAGTGAGAAGAACAATCTAGACGATTCCTCAGATCAATTCGACTGCGCCGCGAGGATGCAGCGGTGGGAACACCACAGGACTGGGAGTCAGATCTTCGGGACAAGTTGCTGTGCCGCTGGGAGGACGGTGCGACCCTTCAGTGCTCTCGGAATAGGATCACGCTAAGCGTCGTCTTTCGCTTGCGATACCAAACAAGGCAATTTGGAAGTGACAGCGAAATCCGATGTTCTTACGTATGTATAAACGAACATGCCAAAAATAACAGATGAGTGCATGTGTAGGAACGGGTGCATGATGCTTGTCCCCTGGCAGCGGACTTGCATGCGCCTCTTGGCCAGCCCTGCCTGCGAGCGTGAATCTGCTCCAGACTCTTCAGCGTGCGCTATCGTCTGTGCGCGGTGAAGATGGGAGAGAGAGGGCCCACGAATGGCAACACATAGGGGCGCCGTAGCCGTGGAAAGAGTCGCGAACTTGGGCGGTGGCGGGCAGGCGACAGGCAGGCAGTTGATGCTCAAGAATTGCAGGTGGTGAGTGGTGATTGGCAAAAAGCTGGTGTTTCAGCTTGAGGCAGTGGCGATCTGATGGCTGAGAGCCGAGAGCGCGAGTCCTGGTCTGGCTAGAGCAGCTGCGATCGAGTGTTATCGATAGGGCCACCCATGGTCCCGTCGCGCTTTCCGTCGTCAGACAACTCTCCCCTGCAGGGATTGCCAGGGCGGCCGCCCGCGTACGGCCCACGTCAAACCTCGGCGTGCTGGCGACCTTCCATCGTGAGTTGTTGTCCGCCCATGGTGTTTCAGAAACAATGCCGCACACAATCTCCTCGCAGCCTATCGAGGGGCCCGCGTACCTGCCGAGCAAGGCCCACGCAGCGCTTCTGCACCACTCGCCCGCTATGCGTCTATCCCATCCCTAACCAAGCATGTCGCTCACCCCCAGATTCACGCATGACTGCCCTATAGCCTGTGCGCGTTGACCATGATCCGCCGTGGCACCCTCTCAGGCTCCTACGCCGGACGCTGATGCTTGCATGTCCGTTTCTACAGACCGCCACAGCCCCACCAGGGGTGTTGAAGAGCGCTCGAGATTATAAGAGGGCCATACAATCCACCCCAATGTTTCCTTTCCATCATCAGCATCGCTAACCACAGTCTTCTACTTCACTCCACATTCTTTTCAGTTCTTCAATCTCGTGCCTGCGGCAGAGTAGTTCAAAACACCACACTCATTTTCTGACATCTTCGATTCGACTCTTTTGTCAATCATCACATTCTTTTCCGAATCAATCAGTCAAACAGGCCAATCCAATCCCAACTTCGCTCAGCCGGTCTAGCGATCTTCCAGCCAATACTATCTCAACTCCAAACAATCTCCGACAAACACTTCAAACTTTTCAACATGCAGTTCACTCAAGCCATCGCCGCTGCCATCCTGGCTTTCTCTTCTGTTGCTTCTGCCCACATGATTCTCGAGAACCCCAAACCATTCGGCACACCCAATAGCTCCCCCTTGAACGATGATGGTTCCAACTTCCCCTGCAAGTTTGACGGCACCTACGGAGCCACCGTCACCAGCATGAACAACTGGGAGGCTGGCTCAACGCAGTCAATCAGCTTCACCGGTTCCGCTGTCCACGGTGGTGGATCTTGCCAATTCTCCTTCACAACTGACAAGGTTCCCACCAAGGACTCTGTGTGGAAAGTCATCCACAGCGTCATCGGCGGTTGCCCCAAGGCTGGCGTTCCAGGCAACTTGCCTGCCGATGCTAACGGTCACGATGCCGACAAGTTCCCCGTCACGGTTCCCAAGGATACGCCCAACGGCCAGCTTACTTTCGCCTGGTCGTGGTTCAACAAGCTCGGTAACCGAGAGATGTACATGCAGTGTGCTCCTGTCACCATTTCTGGTGGTGTCGACAGCGCCGATGCGCTCAGCAAGCTTCCCGACATGTTCGTCGGCAATATCCCGAACGCCACTTGCCTCGTTGAGGCTGGAACGAACTTGAACTACCCCAACCCTGGAGCTTCTGTTGTGAGCCTTGGAGACCCAAGTGATCTCGGCAAGCCTGGCTTCAGCGGCCCTGGATGCCAGACTGCTGGCGCTTCTACTCCCGTCACTCCCGTCACTCCTCCCTCCAACCCTGACAATGGTGCCGTCACTCCTGTTCCCGTTGCTTCCTCAGCTCCCGTCACTCCCGTCACTCCCGATACTCCTGTCGATACCCCTGCCCCAGTCGACCCAGTTCCCGTTACTCCTGCTCCTGCTTCCGGCTGCACTCCTTGCACCAACAACGGCAGTCTCGTTTGCATCAGCAGCAGCCAGTTCGGTATCTGCGACAATGGATGCGCTGTTGCTCAAGCTGTTGCCGCTGGCACCACCTGCTCTGGCGGAACTATCACTGCTATGAAGCGTCGCTCTGCCCGCCACCCTCACTCCCGCCGCCACGGATCCAGCATGCTCCGCCGCCGCTCTGGCCTCAAGAACTAAGGCCTCGTCTGATCATTTCTTATACCATTTCCGACGCATATTACGCAACGAAGCATTTTTGGAGTTAGCGACATGTTTGAGCGAAATATCTTTGGAAAGTCGTGGATTTCTTGCATGCAAGTATTTGGATCGTGTTTGGTTTTTGTTGTATATTTTTTTTTTACCTGGCTTGGAACATCAGCTCGCCGCATAGAATTCTCTTCTCGACTGTTTGCATTTCTGCTCGCTTTATAGTTCTTTCATGTCTGCGTTTCGATATTGGATACCGAGCCAGCATGCCCTGTTTATACCTTGAAGTCTAGTGGTTAGCCTTCCAAAAATCGTATTTCTGCCATCAAAACTCCAGAGTGCCTTGTGTGGGTGAAGTGATTTAGATGATTGTAAATGAAATTGAAGTAACCGAGAATAGTTCAGTGTTCTCTCGAGTGCACTGCGAGCCGTTCTGAGAATTGCAACTGTGATGACAATCTCCGTCAATGTGACGTTCAACTCAGCTTCCTCATTGGCGGCTGCTGCCTTATGTAACTTGGTCGACACCTCCAGCTTGACCACTGGTTTTCGTCGGCCCTACAAGCAAGACAGCACCCATCACGAGCACGCGACGCCAACTGATCTAGCCCTCTGTCACCGGCTGCTCAAATTATTAGGAGACGAGAATATTGTTTTATTCCATTACAGCGCATAGGAGCCTCGGCCTTTGTTTCACCCGCCACCACTGCAGTGCAGGGACCTGCCCTCCCCTCATCCTCGCCCCTCGTTGCCTTCTCCTCGACCACCTCCACACCCACAATTCTCCGCCACACTTGTGCGCCTCTCCGCCCAGCATGGAAAACCCTCCACCAGACGTCGATCAGGCCAAATACCTTGACAATGCTATTCGCGCCGTCAAGGAAAAGAAGCCTCTCCCCGAAATTGACTTCAGCCTGCATACCATGGAGGATGGCTCCCAAGTGAGCACCTTGGAGCGAGTTTGCAAAGGTATGCAATCTCCTCGAGATTCGTAGAGATTTACGGGGACTATCTAGCAATTTCATAGGAGCTTTAGCTGACCCCGCTGTGCTTGTCAGATGTCCAAGCGCCTGCCTTCCACCCACCTACTGAGGACCAGTTTCTGTCGCCACTAGATCGGTCGAAGCCCAACCTCCAGTTTCTTAAGCAGCATTTCTACCGTGAAGGCCGCCTCACCGAAGAGCAAGCGTTATGGATTTTGAAGGAAGGCACCAAGGTCCTGAAAGCGGAGCCCAATCTGCTGGAGATGGATGCGCCCATCACTGTGTGTGGCGATGTTCACGGGCAATACTACGATCTCATGAAGCTCTTTGAAGTGGGCGGTGATCCTGCAGAGACAAGATACTTGTTCTTGGGAGACTACGTCGATCGAGGATACTTCAGCATTGAGGTTAGAGTTCTGCGCGCAACCTGCAGTGAGCATGCTAACAATCATAGTGTGTTCTGTATCTGTGGTCTCTGAAGATTTGGTACCCAAACACGCTCTGGCTGCTCCGAGGAAACCACGAGTGCCGGCATCTGACTGATTACTTCACCTTCAAGCTGGAGTGCAAGCACAAATACTCGGAGGCGGTATATGAGGCGTGCATGGACTCTTTCTGCGCACTGCCGCTGGCGGCAGTTATGAACAAGCAGTTCCTATGCATACATGGAGGATTGAGCCCCGAGCTTCACACCTTAGAGGATCTCAAAGGCGTAAGTATTGCGGTAGTTTGCGAGGCTGAAGTTTGCTGACCAGCACAAGATCGACCGTTTCCGAGAGCCACCTACTCACGGCCTGATGTGCGACATCCTATGGGCCGATCCTCTCGAAGAGTTTGGGCAGGAAAAGACGAACGACTTCTTCGTGCATAATCATGTCCGCGGATGCTCGTATTTCTTCTCGTACCCCGCCGCATGCGCCTTCCTCGAGAAGAACAATCTACTCTCGATCATCCGCGCCCACGAAGCACAAGATGCTGGTTATCGCATGTACCGGAAAACTCGAACCACTGGTTTCCCCAGTGTTATGACAATATTCAGCGCACCTAATTACTTAGATGTGTATAACAACAAGGCTGCTGTTCTGAAATACGAGAACAACGTAATGAACATCCGTCAATTCAGTAAGTTTCTTATCGGTATCAAACTAGTATTTTGCTAACAAGATATAGATTGCACGCCGCATCCTTACTGGCTGCCCAACTTCATGGATGTGTTCACGTGGTCGCTTCCCTTTGTTGGCGAGAAGAGTATGTATTGTCTATTCCTGATAGTATATGTACAATAGCTGATTGTCATAGTTACCGACATGCTCATTGCCATCCTGAACACATGTTCAAAGGAAGAGCTCGAGGAGGAGACACCCAGCTCTGTAACTTCTGGCCCCATTTCTCCACCTCTTTCAAGTCCCAACATGGACCCAGAGTCTACGGAGTTCAAGCGACGCGCTATCAAGAACAAGATTCTTGCCATTGGGAGGCTTTCACGTGTATTCCAGGTGCTACGTGAAGAGTCTGAGCGGGTTACTGAGTTGAAAACAGCGTCCGGAGGCCGATTACCTGCAGGTACTCTCATGCTCGGAGCAGAAGGAATCAAGCAGGCTATCCACAGTTTCGAAGACGCTCGAAAGGTTGATATCCAAAACGAGAGACTGCCACCAAGTCACGACGAGGTGCGAAAATCTCATGAAGCGAGCAGAGAGCAGGCTCTCGAAAAGGCTAGCAAGGAAGCGGAGAACGACACAGGTCTTGCGACCGTCGCTAGAAGGATCAGCATGTAAGTTCTTCTAAACAAATTAGGCATTTCTCTGGTACTAACTCTAATCAAGGTCATCTGGTTCTGGGCGCAACAAGAAAGGTTAGTGAAGGATGTAGAGCGAATGGCTCAGATGGCACAATTTGATGATTGCATGGGCTCTGTTTCTCTCTCGGCTGGTTCTAGTATCAACAGTATACCAACTCGGCGTATTGCAGGCCAAAGGCTAGGACTTAGAGGTTATAACCTATGATGAACGGCGGTAATTGAGCCGATCAAACACTGCTGATGAACTGGGGAAACCAGCGTACATGATAATGCATCCTTACCATAGGAAGATCTGAACCACGTGATTATGTCGGCCCGATATCTCCAACCGACGTAGATGCACGTTCGATCTCTTTTGCATGGTGACGCGCATCTTCTCCCGATGCCTCCATGGGTGGCTTCCGTGCCGCGAACAACGGCGCTTCTGAAGGGAAGAGGAATTGACCGGCTACCCTGTGCTTCATATCGTCGCAATGCTGCAATTGCTCGACTCTCGCGACCTACACACCTACGCATCCGCTCCGCGTCAACGCACGTCTCCCCCACCGCGATAAATCCACGACCAGAGATACCTCAACGGAATGTGAAATTGCACAATACTTTGTCGGAACTGGGAAGCATTGCGGAGACCTTTGTGAATACCAGTAGGCTTCAATTGGCATTGGGGGGACTGGCGGCGCAAGATGCTGTTATAAGGGTTGCCAGTAAGCTCTACGCAGAGGTCGGAAGCACTCAAAAGTTATCCGCTGACTGTAATTACAGTATTGTCAATGGGACAACAGAAAATCGCTCAACATCTAGCTCGATTGCTACTCGCAGATCCGCTAGGCGCGGAGAGACAATGGGAGCGAGACTTGGAGAAGGCAAGCGAGGATAGCAGGCCAGTCCTGTTGCGGTACGTTTAAAGCTACATAAATGTGAACATAAATTTCTGACAGTTGTGTCAGGTATGGCGACGACGGCGACGCTCAGCCGTCCAGTCCTCTATACAAGACCGTCTCTATCCCATCAAGGGTACTCCATGCACATAACCTCGAAGTCTTGGTCTTTACATTGGGCACACATCATGTAGCCCCTCCCGTTCCCTCCACGGCAGACAGCTCCACGGATGCTCTTCTTGTCCCAATACTACCAGTGACCTCTGGTCGAACATCTTTCGTCGAATACCCCGTACATAAAACCCTAGTAGTTGGTGAAGGGCTGGATGGCGCCATGAACTATGGAAGATTCATCGCAGACGGCACAGCAGATGTAAAGGAGATGGTGAAAGTGGCTATCGAATTACCCTTGCCTACAAAAGAGCCGGATGCGCACAGTCACAGCACGTGTTCCCCGCTTAACATTGAGACTGGAGCTGCAGCCTTAGCTGTGTTCAGGGAATCTATAGCGAACTCAACAGCCTATGAGCATGGCTGGTTCAAGAGCGGGCTGCCTGCATTGTCCGAGTGGCTTGTTCAAGGAATAAGTCCAACAGAGACACCCAAGCCCGCATTAAAAAAATTGGTGGAATCTGTTATTAACGAAACGGAGCGCAAGATCACAGCCGCAGATACAGCTCAACGCAACCATCTCGCTGCCACGGTTCTCTCGTCTAATATAACTGAATCGATCCTCGGACACCTCGAAAGCTGGGCCGAGAAATCACATACTGAGCTCCGCGACGAGCTCGACGAAGCATTCAATGCTCCCAGCTGGCACAAGTTGGCTTGGTGGAAACTGCTATGGCGCGCCGACGACGTTGGCATGATCACTTCGGAGATTCTGGAACGGCGATGGCTCGTCACTGCGGAGAAAAATTGCATTTATTTGGCTGGACGCATGGACCAAGCTGGTTTCCCGGATGATGTTCGAAAGCTCAGTATCCCCTCTATAGAAGAGATTGCTGCTGTCTCTAAGGACATACCGCCATCGACGATTTCTGAACGGCCTGAGCAAGTAACAAAGAAGGCCGCCATGGATCTCTCAACCATCATCCGCAACCCCGGACCCTGGCCCTCACAAATCCCCGCTAATCGCACACTACTCTCCCTCACTACAATTCCGCACCTACAATCTCTATCCCAGCGCCTTGTACTCACAGCTTTCTCCACAACAGCAACAAGTTCCGTCCTATCCGCCTTCCTCTACCTTTCCTTACCCACCTTCAGTGTCTTCGAAGCTGGTGCCATCGCTGCTCTCGGTTTCACGTATTCTTTACGACGATTGCAGAAGTTGTGGGAGAAAGCGAGGGAAAACTGGCAAGCGGAGGTTAGGGAAGAGGGAAGGAAGACGTTAAAGATTACGGAGGATACGGTTAGATTGATTGTGGAGAGAACAAAGAAGCCGGTCGAGGAAGGGGAGGGGGTGGTGGAGAGAAGGAGGGCTAGGGAAGGGGTGGAGAGGGTTAGGGAGGTGTTGTCGAAGGTTTGACAGAAGAGTGGAATTCGAATGTATTATAGATAAATCTGTATAACGAGAAGAATTCCATGGGACGATTGACTGATCCTTACTAGCTACAGCAGTAGACAAGTGTAAAGAGCTACGCCTAAACGGGCTAGGTTAGGCCCGGGGAGTCAGCCACTTCTGGACAAACCACTTCGCCTCCTTCATCGACACCACCACTTGCGGTACCCTGTCAAATCTATATCGGTTCTACATCTAATGTTTCTGCCACCAAATTGAATGCGCATTGGAGGCTAAAAGCTGAGAATGTGCTGCAGCTATCTTCGTCGTTCTCGACCATGCAGCATATCAAGCTGAAAAATCCCCGTTGAGACTAATCTATACTATTCCATCATTTCTCTTCACTTTTGTGTTTTAAATTAATGACTGGCTATTTGACATTCGAAATTACTACCAAATGGCTCGATGCGCTCTCTGTAACGATCAGGAGAGGAGAGACGAGGTTGATGCCCGACTCGCATTCGACTTTACACCCCACGAACTACTACGATCTGCTTTCGAACAGCGCTGCTCATCATGCATTGTGATCCTCGAAGGATTTCGTCAATCCGAGACCGAGGGTTGGTCTTTCCAGCACGATGTGAGACGAGTGTACGCTCGATGCTGTGGGAAACGCAACTACCACTCTGATAGTCTGCTTCTGGAAGTGTACTTCACGGATGATCGACCGAAGCTGGAGCTGGAGTTTTATAGTCTACAGCCTCATGGTATGTCGAAACGGGAGTCTTATCACAATAAGTCGAGGCTCAAAGCTACGAATGAGAACGTGCTGACCAAGTCTTAGCTTGGAAGGCTATACTGCCACGGCCTTCTATCAGTGGTCATCCGTTATCAATGCAAGCAATGAGCTGGGTGCAATCACTCATGGACACATGCACTAAGACACACGAATCGTGCAAAAGTAATGACAAGCCACTACTGCCAAAAAGAGTGCTCAAGATACAAGACTTAGGTGACAGCAAATTCCATGTTCGACTGATCGAAACGAACCAAGAATACGCTATATATACCGCTCTCAGTCACTGTTGGGGAACAGAACAGCCATGCACAACCACATCAAGCACACTCAAAGCTCGGAAACAACGAATATCATGGTCAGAAATACCAAAAACCTTTCGAGACGCGATTACATTCACGGCAAAGCTCGACGTCCGGTACATTTGGATTGATTCACTATGCATCGTTCAAGATGACGCAATGGATTGGGAAACGGAGTCTTCTAAGATGGCTGATGTGTATCAACATGCTACTGTCACATTATCAGCCACTTCATCTCCGGGGGACACTCAAGGCTGCTTCAAAGAGAACTCGACATTTATGAAAGATCTCGAGATCAATCTGCCAGAGGATATTGGTGCATGTCAAATCGCAGTACGGAAGCCACTGAAACACTGGAACGACTTGATACCGAGTCAACTACTACAGCACTTTCCTCTACTTTCGCGGGGCTGGGCCTTTCAAGAGCGTATTTTAGCCCCACGCGTCCTTCACTTTTGCGAGTCAGAGCTCGTGTGGGAGTGTAGACAGACTAGTACTTGTGAGTGCGGTGGCCTTGGAGAAGACATCAGCCCTGGAGGGATATACTACAATGCTATTCAAGACAGCGAGGAAGAACAACAAGAGAAGGCTGCTGCTACTAATGAACTACTAGATCAGTTAATGGCTGCACAGCTTCAACAAGAGGAAGGCTGGATTCCTACGCTTCATGAACGCACCAACACCACCAGTACGAACTCGATAAACGAACTTTCCCTACCACCTCCCTACATTGAAGACCCCGAATCATCAGATAGTGATTCTGAAGTTATAGCTCCTCCCACTAGAGTACCAACTTACGACTCAATACTATCACTTGATGAGCCAGAGGAGTGTCCTGACATCGTCCGCCACTTCCACCGCATCGTAGAGCAGTACTCAGCTCTTCATCTTACAAAACCCACTGACCGTCTCCCCGCGCTTTCGGGCCTTTGTAAACGCATTCAACACCTCCGAGGCGACTACCTAGCGGGTCTTTGGTCCGACTCCCTTAGCTACGATCTTCTGTGGCGCGTTAATACCCTAGATCTATCTTCCTCCAACTCCGGTCGTCCTACCACATACCGCGGACCTAGCTGGTCCTGGGTCACATCTCAAAACCCCGTAAGCTACTGGGATGACATCGTGAATTTTAAAAGCAGTGGAATTCCCGGCATGCTCCAAATTTCATCTCCCGGCCCGGGGTCCATATGGATGTCGAGAGAACAACGGGACGCGCTTGATCCAGATCAAATGTTGGACTTCATCAATCCCAATCCCTCTGAATCTTTAGGCGAGCATCCGGACAGAGCGAGCGCTGTTGTCGAGGTCACGGGCCATAATCCCTTCGGTCAAATAAAGTCAGGTATATTGACAGTCGAGGCGTCGGCGACGACTGCTACGTTATTGTATACGTATGATTCGTACTGGCATGGACAAACTAACAAGCATGACCCTGCAAGATACAAACTCTCTGTCCCCACCAGGGCTAAGAAAGCAGAATACGCGGCGCCTGACGACTCGGACGTCGAGGTCCCGTTCTTTGCAGACTATGCGCTGGGCATCGATGGACCACATATGATTCCGACAGGGACTCTGCTTACTCTTTTGCTTGTTCATCCGAAGATTGCACTGGTGTTGAAGCCGAGAGTAGAAGAAGGTACAACTGTAATGGTTAATGGTGAGCAATCATGGGAGAGAATTGGGATTGCGAGGATTAGCGAGGCGTTGGGGAATTACTATAGGGTTGATTGGATGAGGGCTAGTGAAGTGCAGAAGTTTAAGATTGTTTGAGTGTGGAGACACCAGTGTCGAGGAGATTAATGTAATTAGACCGATGGTGTGTACATGATATGAGAATTGGCGAACAGATCAGAAAGAAGATTACCTAACGTGGTTCCACCGTGTCTACCAGAATAAATCATGTGTCGTAGATGAGGACGGAAGCCCGTACAACGTATCCGCCAAATAGCCTACACTTCGACAGGGTGTGCCATATCCGTGTCCTGCCTGATTTTCACTACATTTCAAAACTCAACATCTTCGTTCAGGTTTAGAAATCAAGCAAGCCGTTCATCCAAACTCTCGAACTACATACCATCCATTGCTAACTCAACCAACCAACCAAATTTTCCTTTGGACTACAAGCCATCGCGGAATAGCGGCGCGAAATAGACCCACCACGAGCAATGATTGCGGAGAGTCTTCTAGGTAGGACGGAAAACTCAGTTTAGACCAAAAAGCATATTCTAACAGGAATTGTCAAAGACTAAAGGCAGCGAATTATTGACAAATTATTTCATGAGGGCTTCGGTTTTGAAGGGTTTACGGAAGAATAAAGTAGTTTGTTAGACTCAACTGCCAAAACTTGTAGGGGATCGAGCGAATCCAGATAGGCCGAATTAGATAATAGTCCGTTTTGACTTACCTGGAAGTTGTGACGGATATCGTATAATGCTAATGTCTTGAATTGTGGAAGCTTGCAGGTATTCTTTGACACAGGTTAGATCGCAATTATCGGCTGATACAAGAAATGATCTCTTCATTAATTTAATCTCTCAGTAGACTTTTACGTGCTCAACCGTCCTACCTATATGCTTCTAAAGCGTGCGGGCACGTTTGGGTCTGGGTCTGGGTCTTGAACGTGTTCGGGGAGTTGGAAGGCCTCGGGCGTTGTTGCCGTGGCGCAGTTGTTCACCGCATTGATTCGTCTTTGGCAATTATAACTGTCAAGCATTGCATGTTGGGTGTTCGTCCTGTGTTGTATACTTTACTAGACATGTGGTCTAGATAGCTTTCCTAATCCTCCTCTTCCTCAGCCCCTGCGCGCTCGCAGGCTGGTCCGGATCAATACCAACCAAGCAGTTCACAGTTTCTGCGCCCTCTCCAGCATCGTTGATCTGGCTACCTACGGGCGATCTCCACTGCCCAGTCAACTTGATGTATGAGTCTAGAGCCCCGACCATCGCGTTACCTGCATCCAGTGCCTTCCCGGCACGAGTCTGCGAGTAAAACGTTAGAAGCTCTCTAGCCGTCTCCCGCTCGCCAACATCAATTAGCACCTGCGCGCTTTTCTCGATGTATCTAAGATCAGATCTCGATTGATTCTCGAAGCCTTCAAGCATGTTCGTGACGATGGGCAGGAACTCATCTGGGTTCGAGCATGCATAGTACAGCACGCGCTTGAACAAGCGTCCGGCGAACAGTGCAGCCTCCTGGAGCTGGAAATCCGGGTTCAGGAATGTGCTCGCGGCGTCCTTAGTCAGATATCGATGCTCGCCGAACTCAGCAGGAACAGCATCATCTTTAACGCCTAGCCACCACGGAACGTAAGGTGCGGTCACGGAACCAGTAGGCGCGACCCAGATCCGAATCATGTCAGGGTCTCTATTAGCATGCAGACTGACGACCTGCCCATACCCTGCTTCATCATCCGAGATGCGCGGATCGCGGACACGTTTGATCATATCCTCTTCTGTGACTGGCACCATAGCGAGCGTTGCCTCCTCGAGGGCGGCGGGCGACATGTACTTGAAGCCTCCATCTCTTGCCGACAGTCCCGGACCTTGAGGTCCATACACTTTGAAGATGTTGAAGGTTTCGTTTTCTGGATGGAACCAGCCCTGTTCCACTGCGAAAGAGACTAAATTCGACGAACCCATATAATCCGGGTTTCCGGTCCAGTTCGTCGGGAAGTCTTCGATATAACCTGGGTAAGATACTCTGACTTCGTTCTCTCCCAGTCTTTCAGCAGCCCAAAGTCCCGCACCGCCTGCAAACTGCCATGCTACCCAGCCTTCATCTTTATCTGCAATCAGGTGTGAGTTACCGCCATAGTCGGCGTACCCATACTTCGCGATCAGATCTCCCATAATCTCAATCCCTTCTCTCGCCGTACTTGCTCTCTCCAACACCACCCTCGCAAGATCAGAATATTGCAACCCTCTCTGAGGCGTAGGAGTCATAGCTACAAGATCATCTCTATTCGAAGCCCAGACATCGCGCACCGCAACTCCCTTCTCATTCACGCCTCCATTTGTGAGCGGTGCAGGGAAACCCTCGAAATCGGAGTACTCCATTGATAAGTACCGGAAGGTGTGGGGTACTTGCGGGATCTGGATCAGTTCGCCAGGGATCACCGCGTCGGCCGTTACGCCGACAGTAATGGTCGCATTGGAGGAGTGGTTTGCGGCAGGGAAGATTTGGAGCCAGTGTGAAGATACTTCTTCGCCTGTTCCGCCGAGGATGACGGAGCCGTCAGCTGTGAGATTCTTTCCGACGTAGAAGGCATGGCTGGCGAAAACAGGGGGGACAAAGTTCAGAAGCGCTACGAGGGCCTGGATTTGGGACGGCATGATGCGTCGCCGTTGGGACCGAAATTGGTCTTGAGAGGCAGAGAAAACCTAGAGATATAAACCATACTCATAGAGTTGTAAATCCGAATCCTGTCCGCAATCTAGAGGAAATTTACGCGTGGATCCCCCACTTCTGCGTTAGATCGGATGTTCCTAGTTGAGCGTAGTTGAGGTCGGGAGAGATAAACGTCATTAGCGGAATAAAGCACCGCCTTGGCATCTTGGCAGCATGTCTTACGAAGCGCGTAGTATCTGTACCATGAGAGAAAGAATCTGTGTTTCAGGTATATCCTTACATGACGAGATTTGAGATTCATTGTTACAAAGATTCAGGAGGTCAATAACTCCAGAATCAAGTAGCGAACACACGAAAGTGGTTAGGATACTGGCTCGTATATTGTCCGATGATTTAGATCACTTTGTTCAGCTCCTGTTTGTGCCAGAACCTCAGATTTATCTGTTGAGTTTCCGAGTGAAATTAAATCGATACTAACAGAGCGACATTCGATTTCCTATTCTGTGCCGATGTTTCGGTTCCGATTGAGTGAGTCAATTGGTTGCGTAGTCCACACATCGCATCTATCGAACACACAGCCTCATATGAAGGCTAGGGAAATGCCCCATACGATAGCTATGAAAGACACCCCTTTGCACATACTACAGTTAACTCTGCGATTCTACTGGGATGCCCACCAAAAGTAAAGACGGTGGCCCATGCATTCAGCTTGAATAAGAGTTTCCTTAGCATGCCGCGCAGTGATAGTGAATTCTACAGATTCTTACTCTCTTTCAGTTTTGTCACTTTTTACACCAAAAACCTGCACGTAAGTGACTATCTGTTTACACAATTGTTACTTGATTATGACTAAAACTACGATGCCTCTGCCTGTGCCTCTATTAGAGAGGTTGCTGCTCGTACTAGAGTACAGGAGAGATCTAGGAGAAAGAAAATGGACAGGGAAAAGGAGAGGGGGTTTGTGAGTGAGGGAAAGGTGTTCAATTCAGACGTTGAGGATGGAAAGAAGTCTGGTGCTCCACGTAAGAGGACTATGTTGTCTGCAGAAGAGGAGGTTACCGAGGTGCGTAAAGTCTAATTTGGGAGAGAGAGGGAGATGTACAGTAGAGTTTACTGATGAGTTCAAAATCGAAGGCTGTATCATAAGTAACTGATCGGTTCACAGTGCTCTCTCAAACATGAAGGATTTAATAACCCAAATCTATGAGTTTCTGGAAGTAAACTGGGAGACAATTTATTGGCCTTTGCCAACTCGGAGTCCTTAACCAGTGAGGACTAATAGGCCTTGCCATGAATACTTCAGGGATGAGATGAGCTGGAGTGAATTAGACTATTGTGGGCCGAAACAAAAGATAAATTTACTAATGAGGACCCCGGGGTTGATGCGGATAGCTACACGGATGATGAGGGTTCTATAGTTGAACTAAATTACAGCCTTTTTCATGTATATACATAGTCATTCTAATGAATATTCACTGTTTGAGTGCATGCCAAGAAACCCTCTGCATGGGCCTCCATACAAAGTAAGTATCCTTGTTCTACTGCCCGCTTTTGTTACAACGGTACAATTTTTGCATCTTACCTGTAAGTACTGCCGCGTGCAGATGATGTAGAACTCCGGCGCTACTGCAACGTGTACTCGGCCTCTTCCTCGGTCATTTCCTCGGCCTTTTTCTGGGCTGTAATCTTTTCAGGCCACTTCAACAGCTAGCGGGCCTTGCTGTTGCCCGGCGATGCCAATTCTGTTGAAAGACGTGTTATACCTAACGAGTCCGCCCTTTTGTAGCAAACACTCCTCAACTCTCCTCGTAAAGCGCCTCATACGGCTAATATAGTAGAATAAAATGGCCACTTCGAACTATCCTCCTACGGCATTTTAGCTTGGAAGTTGTTGTCTCCATGCTATCCCCGCTCCCTGTCAACCATGGTTCGTTTGCCAAGAGTCCCCGTCTCGAGGTGAGGCGATGATCCATGTCGATCGTTATTGACTACTCAGGACGATTTAAGATGAGCGTGTGAGCTTCTTCTGGTATCGAGATAGGGGCGATAAGAGAGCGCGAGTCATGGATATAACTGATACCAAGGAAGAGACATAAAAGTTAATTTATCTTCTAAACACAGTTCATTAACAACTTCAACGAGAGTAAGCAATTCTGAGATGGTTGGAGCAAAGATGGCCAAGCCGTTGTGTCTTTTCGGTTTATGTGGCTTGATGATGGCAGCTGCGAGCGCGCAGTAAGTTTCTTCTGAACCCGAATGACTTCCGTCCACAAATATGCTTACACGACTACCAGACTCTTCGCATCAAACAGCACCATCAGTGTCCTCGACCAGATCCTTGCCCGCGGCTACCTCTGCGTCGGCACGACTGGTGATTACATGCCCTTCACCTACCTCACAAATGAAAGTTACATCGGAGCCGACATCGATATGGCCGCCTCTCTCTCAACAGCTCTCTCTTTGTCCTCGCCCGTAAAGTTTGTCCCAACAACATGGTCCAACCTTACGGCCGACCTCACGGCCGGCTCCTTCGACATCGCCATGGGCGGAATCAGCATCACGCTCGCTCGGGCCATGAAGTTCTACTATTCGGACGCCGTCTCGCGCGCCGGGAAAGTAGGCTGTATTCGCTGCGCTGACTCTGCTAAGTACACCTCGCTCGCGACCCTGGACGTGGAGGGGACGACGGTAGTGGTCAACGTAGGTGGCACGAATGAGGCGTTTGACAGGGCGAACTTGGCCAACGCCGATCTGTTATTGGCGAAAGACAACACGATCGTGTACGAGGTGGTGGCGAACGGGACGGCCGATGCGATGATCAGCGATATGGTCGAGATTGAGCTGCAGGTGCGGCTGTGGAATGGGACATTGTGCATGCTTGGGGATGCGGCGGAGCCATGGACATTCTCGCAACTAGGGTATTTGATGCCGAGAGATGAGGTATGGAGGAGTTTTGTGAATGTGTGGCTGGCGATGGAGGTTGGAAATAGGGGGTTGAATAAGACGATGGAGAAGTGGATGGCGTATGATTGGAATGGCGTTGCATAAATAATGGCCTGCTAGGGAATAACTACAGTATTACCCTAACACGTCTTATATGAGTGGACAAAAATGGGTCTTGTGCTCCTACATATGTAAATTAAAAGTAACAATTCGAGAAGCCCGGATGTTGCCAAGCTAGTCTCGAGCCGAGCCTGACTTGAACCACAAGTTTCAGGTACTGACTCGTCACGCGCTTTGGTAAAAAGGCGGGACTCACAAAAGTCACCCTACACAACGCAGAATAGCAGCGCGATTCTG
>BLYF01000086.1:257021-419053 GCA_014905255.1 Herpotrichia juniperi
TTTTTAGATAATCTTGCGCGTTAGTGTATTATACTTTGTTCGTTGTAATGGATTGTCTGTGTTACTAGGCTTTACTAAGCGTTTGGGTAAGCCCTGAGTCCCGCCTTTTCACCGAAGCGCGTGCTCGTGTACCAGTAATGTGCTATTAAAATATGATCTTTAATCACGTTCATATTCAGTTTGCGGTGGGAAAACATTATCTATTAATTCACTTCCTGTACTATTTCATGACGTGAAATAATACAAAAAGCGACTGGAAAAGTTAATTTCCCAGATTCTTGTCCGATTGGTCACTGCGATTGGCTGCCTAGACCAACATCGCATCGAAACGAAACGAAACGAAAGCATAATACCTGCACATCAAATGTTTGTTTCAGATCTTGTAGTAGTTAGCGGACTTCGCTGTTGCCTGGGATTAGCACGCTGGTTGACATGTTCACGTCCATACTCTTTTAGCAACCATTTTTTACTTATTTATTCTTGTAAATCAAACCGCAGACCAACGCAACAATGGCGAGCGATAAGCCAACCTACACACTCTCGAAGCGCTACTTCGACCTGCCCAATGTCTGTGCCTCGGACTCCTTGGACTACCTTGGCCAACACAAGTTGTCTCCCATCCTTGTCGTACCTTTCTTCAAGACTACGCCTGTACAGCGCGATGCGATTCTCACTCAGCTCGAAAGTTCAACACAATCCAAAGAAGATGGTAAATTTACGTTGCGCAGGCTCGCCATCCTTCCCTGGCTGAGGAACTTTGAGCCGGTCATTGAAGAGGCAATCTTTGATTTCGTGCGGAGTGCCCCTGAAGGCTTCGTATCCTCTAACCCCTTCATTTTTCTTGACTGCAAAGGTCTTGAAGAAGGGTCATGTGTGATCTCACACTATGTTCGGGTCGTAGAGGGAGAAGATGCGAAGAACCACATTGATGGCGGGTACGATCAAGAATTCGCGAGGGTACCTATTGTGCAAGCGAGAGTATTGGTCGATAGTGCGGTAAAAGAGAAGAGTTGGTTCCCGGAAAATTTGGATGAGGGTTGTCGGATCGACAAACCTGACAGGGAGGGCAACGTAGAAGAGGGATGGGTGGTCATGGAGGAAGGAGATGGGATCGAGAAGACGAAGTGGAAGTGGCCTGAACATCTGCCTAAAGACTTGAAGATGAAGGAGGAAGAGCCGACGGTGGTATCGCTTATCCATTTGTCCTCGACAGAGGTCGAAGCGATGGAGACGGAGATGAACAAAGATGACGAACAGGTTGTGAAGATTCTAAACTGGCCTTCAAGCATCGAGCCAGGTTCCAGCACCGACTTATGGAACATCTTCGACCACATCAAGGCCCCCTGGTCCGCCGTAGCTCCTTACGAAGAAGTCTTTGGCTTCTTCATCGACAGCGTCTACCTCTCGGGCCCACACTACGAACCCCAAGTCATGCAGGTATGCCGTAGCCGCATAGCAGACGAGAACAGAGATCCAGGTTCAGACGCAGTTAGAATAGAAAACACTATAACTCCCGTTGCAATTGTAGCAGGCTCAATGCGCGAAAGTTGGAAAGCTGCGTGGAACCCAACGGGAATGGGATGGTCAAATGGGGTCAGATATAATCACGCTATACGAGAATTCAATCGCGGCTCATATTTACCTCAGCCGCAGTTCGTAATTACGAATCCAGAAGCTCCAACGACGGCTTGCGACTTACCTATATACATCCTGGAGCCAATAACGTCAACACAGGAGCATGCTTTGCGGGCTCTGTTCGGCTCCAGTGATTGGGAGTGGCAGGTTTTCACTGTTTCAAGTGCCGGTAGTACTGAGAGATTGGTAAAATGGTTCCAGTCCTCGGAATACTTGCGCTACAATGAAGAGCCACCGCACAATTTCGTCGCCGTAGATGCACTTACGCTCTGCGCTCTCGATGGAGGGGACCCGAGCTTCCTACTTGGTACAGGTGCTACGGTATGGCATGGGGATGGACAACAACTTGCAAGGGACGATGTCGGGTACGTGGTGGGAAGGTGCAGGATGGACGAATGTGATAGCTATGACCAATGGAGGAATAGATGTTCAATGGCTATGGGTTTGATGTCTTTCATTGATGAGTCTAGCGAAGAAGAAGATACCGGGGCGGGGAGATGTTATTGGGATTGTTTTGATGAAGGGGATGAGGAGTTGAACAGGATGGTCTCTACTATGGAGTGAGACGTCGCGTGATAGCCGAATTGAGCATCGATGATATGAATTAAGAACGAGGGTGGTCACATTGTGCCCAGATTCTGTAGCATGATTTGGTTGATGCTTGAAAAGTTTGAGAGTTGATAGATGAGTAAGAGCACTCAAATAGATGATGGTGGGGTTAAACGCGAAACACGCTCTCACGTGCGCGCATAGACAAATTTTGCACCTCAGCGATGCGTGATCCGATACACAGTTCCCAATCTGTTTTAATTATTGACTACCCATCCTGTATCGCGAATTTCGAACGGACGTCCAGTACCGGCGCAAAATTCTGCCTGCCAGATACTGTAGGAAAACGTAAAGTTCAATAGATCCTCTCCACTTCGAACTACAAGCTTTTGCAAGTCCCACAATGAGCCCCGATCTGGGCCAGCTACCACCTGAGATGCTCGAATTTACCCTCCTCAAAGCCACTGGTGCACTCGCACCACGCCTTGGGCGTCTGTCATTACCTGGCCGAAACTCAATCCTCACCCCCGCGTTTCTAGGGAACACGTCAAGGGGAGCAGTACCCCACATAAGCCAGGACAATTTCCGGAAGTGCGGTATCAATGGAGTTTATGTGGCCCTCGAAGATTGTACGTACCTACATAGTGCTCTTTGGTAGATATACAGCACTATGGAGCCCTTTTCTGATTCCTTTGCCTACCTGGTGGAATTGAACACGAGTCAATGCTAACTCGGAGCCAGATATTGAGAAGTACCCAGAAAAGACTCCGCCTGTATTCCAGATCGAACAAGCAGAACCTCTCCGACATTTCATCGCACTTCCTAAAGATACCCTCCTTGTTATGGGGGCACGTCGCCAACCACCCATCCCGAGTCCTGTCGCGAATACAAACTCAGAAATTGGCCTCTTGACTTCCTATGGCTATAGGCAGTTGAGTTCCGAATACTACGCTGCCGCTGTACGGAAACTCCAACCAGATATCGTTGTTGGTCTTGCAGATATACCTTTTGGTCAGGAGACCATAAGCATAAAGAGAAAGGATAAGATGAGCGATAGGACTGAGGTCTGGACAAGAGATCTCATCGCGAAACGGAATGGAGCTGATGAGGGTGAGCTTCGATACAGCATCTTTGCGCCAATCCTACCTATAAGTCAGGACCTCCAGTCGTGGTATCTGGAACATCTACTCGATGACATGGTCGACGACATCAGTGGAGTCGCTATATACGATGCGTATCTCCTTGACGACCTCCCGGAAGCGCTACATAAATTGCCTCGCTTATCATTCCATACACCTGCAGGTCCTCATGAGCTATTGCGCCAGATTAGTCTAGGTATGGACCTTTTCACAATACCGTTCATCGCAGATGCCACCGACGCAGGTATCGCCCTCGACTTCACGTTTCCTGCACCGCAAAAGACAGAGTCAGATTCATCTAGCGCAAGACAGTCACTAGGGGTCGACATGTGGCTCGCGTCTCATGCCGAAGATGCGACGCCCCTCACCATGGGATGCACGTGCTACGCCTGCACTAAGCATCACACCGCATACGTTCAACACCTGCTTATGGCCAAGGAGATGCTTGGCTGGGTGCTCATGCAACTACACAATCACGCTATTCTCGAGTCGTTCTTCGCCGGTGTCCGTACTAGCGTAGAGAACGGCACTTTCGACCAAGATGTCGCAGCTTTCGAAGCATACTACGAACCAAGCTTACCCGAGAAGACTGGTCAAGGCCCTAGAGTACGTGGTTATCAGCACTCTGGCTCGGAGCACAAGCATATGACGAAGAAAAACCCAAAGGCCTTCCGCAACTTCGAGAAAGACGGCGTTTTGCAGGCTATACATGGACAGCAGCCGAATGCGAAGCCGGAGATGAGAGACGTGATTGACGATGAGGCGCTCGTTGGCTTGGTTGGAATGGAAGATATGGCACCTGGCGATCTGGAAGTAGATAAATTGAAGTTAGAAGATGACAAGTCCTAGATAATGTCCCGTTATTGGCAAATCCCCTCGAATCTGAGACGCGGGAAAAGGATCTGACCAGTACTATAAATCATTAACGGAGTTGCCTAGTGTGCTGCCTTTCCAAGTGGGCACGTTAGACTCTTCATAGATAATGATGAGCCTTTCGTATGACTTGAGTCTACGAACCACTACCATTTACTACCAGGCCATCCTCTTCCACGTCTACCTCCAATGATGTTCCCTGATCCACCGCTACCGGTCCTACCTCCTATCCTTTGGTCATCGCTACCACCCCTTCAGCCCCCTTCACTTGTTTCACACACTCCGCAATATGCGTGCTCGCAAGTCGGGTTTCCGCATTCTAGGCTAGAAATCCAAAATTCAGTGAACCCTGGCACGTTGGTCAAGGGCCAGTTGAAAAAGCCACACTGGTGACAGTGCCAGAAGCCTGTTATGGATTGTTTGGGCATCTCAATGTGTGTGTTTATGTTGTCGTCCATTTGGGGGATTTGGTGTGTGAGAAATAAAGTATGTTAAAGCTAACGATATGATAGTATCAAGAAAGTTATTTATATGCACACAACGCACTAACCCTTCATTAGAGTCTCCATACTCACTGATTCGCGTACGGGTATACTATGATCCGCAAACCGAAATAAAATTATAAAGATCTCCGGGTCATTACATTCACATGCTCAATCCGGATCCTTTCGCCCACCATTCAAACCTATTCGTCAATTTATTTCATCACTCGTTCGCACACTTCACACCAGTAGTGCCTGCACCATAATCTCTCGCACATTGCCGGCTCCATCCCCACTTGGCGCAGGTTCTCTTGAGCGCAGCGATGGCATTGCCAGCCTAGATGTCTTTCCTGTGGATTTGCGAAAGAAGATGTGAGCGTGCTTGTATGGGAAGCGAGAGAAGCCAGTGTAGTGGAGGAAGATGCGAGTGAGAGCAGCGTGACTGATAAGGAGGCTCGAGAGCTTATGTCAAGACTGGAGGCTTTTCGATGATGGAGGGAGCGGGTCAGTTTAGCCATAATAAAGGTCACTGAACAAGGGCTAAGGCTGCTGTGGGAGGCTTTAGGAGAGGAAGAGGAAATCCTGATGCAAAACGCATAATTATGCGTTTGTATGTGGGACGTCGCAACATCCGTACCATCATCTGCGTTGTCGTTGTCTGATCAAGGTCACTTTCACCACCTCACCGCTTCATACCAGGCAAAAATAATTCTAGGGGCTGGGACTTACCACACAATAGCATCAATAGAACAATAGGGAAAAATTCCTGCAGTGCAAAAGGGTATATAAAGGCCGCTACCCACTTCTTCTGGGTCTTCCTCTCCTGAACTTTTATCATCCTCCAGCTTTCCATCCACCACAGACAATCAGATATTGCCATCGCTCAAATCTCTCCGAAGCCCTTCTTTATATTATACATCATCTCAAAGCTCACCGCCAAGCTTCACCCACCAGCATATTCCACTACTCACTACACCACCATGCCTCCCTCACGCCGCATCCGCCAGATCTTTGCTCCCGGCGAGTTCACAGCCACCACCACCACTATCATCTACAGCTCCCCTACGTCCACCATCAACAAGGACTCACCAAACATCGCCGCCACATCTCCCAAGCCGCTATCCGATTTCGAGCGCAAGCTGACCGCTGGTACCTACGGACGCTCAAAAAATATGTGAGTCATTCTTCTTTAGTCTTGCTATTGAATAATGGTTGACGTTTGTTAGCACCAAGCTTAACCCCGTTGCTGTCGCCTTCGAGCCGAAGTTCGTCGTTGATGGGAGTAAGAATGGGGAGGAGGTGGGGACTGATGAGGAGGAGGCTGCGCATCATGTCGTCTGCGATGTGCTAGATCTGTTGATTGCTAGGTGTGCGGGCAAGGGAATGAAGGCATCGAGGTGGGCGAGTTGAGACGGGATAATAACTTGGGAGTGATAGCTTAGGTTGATAATCCGCGAGTTGTCGCTTCGCCCAGCGATATATGAATATTTACAATCCAACGCAGCTCCAAGGATCTGCTTTCACGCCTTTAATCCTACTATTTTTTTATCCCTGCTGCTGTCTGTGAATAGAATATACAAAAACTTGCTGTCAACTCATGATGGGCGTCAAATGGTCACGTGTTTATGACACACTAGTGGCTGTGCCCTCTCTATAAGATCAATCCTGTACAGTTGCCCTCGTTCGCCTACGAAACAACTTGCACCAGTTTCCAAAGCGATTCATACAGAGACTCCAGCCTTCTCGTAACTAGGATGCTTAGAATAACCGACGCAATCCAGACGAGCCCTTGGACAAGGCCACTCAACTTGAACCTGCACGTCACCTTACAAGGCGAACCTCGAATTCCGTTTTCACTCTACATCCAACTAGAGTCGACGCGATCATCATGCCCTGCTTTTCCACAATTTCGCACGTTACCCGCTGAACTGCAGCTACGTATCCTCCACTTCTGCGATAGCACAACGCTCTTTCAGCTTATGCAAGTATCGTCTGCCATGCGTGTCGAGGCGAAAAAGCTCTTTTGGTCCTACCCGGATGTGTGGTACTTGGTAAATGGTAACTGGCTGCTTGCTGGAGGGTTTCCCGGCTATGCGCATCATGCCATCGACTTCCTAGCCCACATAGAGCAGCTCGAGGTCGATTTTGAATGCAAGGATTCAATCCGGAAAGACTGGGAAGCTACAATGCGTAGCGGAGAGTTAGTCGCATCGTCTCAGGGTGTGGAGGACCGGATACGTGACTTCTGGCAAACACTGCAGCATCGGTTCCCTCGCGTAACCAACGTCGTCGTGAGTAAAACCACGTCGCGGAGAGCCAGAGATCCGTTACCGGACGGCCTTAAGATGATGGTTGAGATGTGCCCCGCTGGCATTAGTGCCTCCGCGTCTCTCCTCCAGAGAGTCGCGGGCCACCCCAGGCGGCTAGAAAGGAGTTTGTGGCGACAGGCTGGGGAAGACGCTAGCATTGTAGGCGGATGGGAAAGGATCGATTCGAAGTGGACGCGACAGAGCATCCTCCTTCCCCCCAAGGAGTTCCGCGGCCCTGTTGGGGTGTATGAAAGTACAATATACAATAATAACCGCTATCACCTCCAGCATTCGGCTACAAAACTGCTGCTCGTTGAAGCTATTGAAAGACACCATTTCCACGAACGACATGAACCCTTCGGTTGCTTCAGTCCTGAATGCAAGGCCCAGTTTGGGCTGCCAGGAGAATGGACCTTGCATGTAATTGATACCGGACATAAATATTTTGATGTTCTCCCTGACGAGGTGAAGGCCTTACTTGACCAGCATGATAAGATTTTGGAAAGGATACTGGAAAATATGTTTAACCAAGACGGGGCCTGGGGTGAGGAGGGGAGTGAAGAGCGGTATAACGCAGAGCAGGCGTTTCTCTACCAACTAGATCACGACCCCCTGTACGCACACGGGAAGCCAGCTAGAGAGTGTTTAACTTGGTTTCAGTATACAGGGTATATGGATCTAATGTTCGGTTACTTTTGAGTGTGGTCTCGGGACTATTTTGTTTTACATCAGATATAACAATAGTATGTAACGAAAATTTGTTCACGCTGCAAAGCATACCTTAGATCGGTTGAAGAATGGAAAGAGGAGACGGCAACCACTTCTTTTCGTGTGTCTATTTTAGAGGTCATATAGTTATTTAGAACATCCAGTGCTCAACGTCGAACTGACCAAGAAGTGGTATGTATTCAAAACCTGGCGTAGCATACCAGCAAAGCGAAGTGACGTTTGATTCTGCAAGCATTTGAGAGCGCCCTGTATGGATTTTGGAGATTTCTAGCCCTATTTAGACTGCACCGCAACGATGAATCTCAACCTAGTACTTAGTGGGAGCAGCTTGTATACGAAGAAGCCGCCTATCTGAGTCTTCCATCAATGCCTAAAGAAGAAATGTAAAAGTGCTGTGCCTGAATACGTTGTAAACCCTAATAATCCTCGACGTTGGCCCCATTAAGAGGACCCGTACTGTATGATGCTAAGGAAGCTGACACTGAGCAAAATACTCTTGTTGGACGCAAAGCTTGAGCTGAGATTTGCAGTGCGACTAAGAACTTCTCGTGTGAGCTGCCGACGTAGTATGTAATTAGCAGAGAGTGTAAAAGCACCTGATCACTCCTGGAGAGCGAGTTCCGAAACACCTTGCGGATCTTTTTGAAGAGATTTGGTCAATACAGCACACCCAAGCAATTGTATTCGTGAGTATGACTTACTCCTGTATGTCGACCTTACTACGCATCAATGTATATGGGAATTTGTCATTTGAAAACATCGATCTGTATCCCACTATCGGAAAGCGTGCACTTCTCTTCTCCACCATGTGCGAAAATCGACCGTATCTACGTCAACTCCCAAGTCTTTCAAGACGCTAGTATCAAGATGACAGTCATATGGCCTCTTAACTCCGTCCTTTGGCTCGGCTTCTGGCCTAAAAGGCTCCATTCCATCGAGCGGAAGGCCCATGATATCTGAAAATATCTTACAGATCTCCCACTTTGTCATTTTATCCTCAGAGCTAAATTGAAGGATACTAGGAAGTTCGCGACTGGAATTTGACGGATCAAGATAGAGCTTGGAGATGTCACGACACACTCTACCAACGTCTGCTGTGTTTGTAGGAAAGCGAAGTGCGTAGTCGTCGACTTTGATCTTGGTCGCTCCATCTTTAAGCTCCTGGGCAGCCCAGAGTTGATCCAAGAGGACATTGATTGCACTTTCCGATGGCTCATCGGCAGACCCGTAAAGTATCGGTACACGGAGGACTACAACTTTATTCTTAGCTCCTGCCTTGCTCGCCACTTCTAAGACGGCCTTCTCCCCGTCCAGCTTCGTCTGGCCATAGAGATTAGGTGGATCTGTTGCAGAATCGGCTTTGTACGGTGCTTCTCCCGGTACTCCAGAGAATACGTAGTCAGTCGAGATGTATATGAGGAAGATACCGCGAGTAACAGTTGCCTCAGCTAAGACACGGCTAGAGTCCACATTGAGCTTCTTGGCCGCTTCAGGGTTGGCCGTACAGGAGTCTGGAGAACGGTTTGCAGCACAATGCACGACAGCAACAGGTCTGGAAAGCTTTCGTTAATACTACCCAGATAACTGAAGAAGTACGCTCTTACTTTACTTCATCGAGGACGCGCTCGATCTCCTGTGCGTCGAGTATGTCAAGCTTGATCACCTCGGGTGGATTGATGCGATTCAGACCAGTGCCAATAGCATTCCAGCCATCGAGATGGAAGACCCGCTGTATTTTGCGGCCGAGGAGACCGCTGGCTTATTACAGCCGTTAGTTGCTGAAAGATTTGGGGTTGATGACAAGTGACGTACCTCCTGTGATTAGTACTGTTTTCTTCGTCATTTCTTGTGTTTAGTTACCAGACTTCAACCGATCTCCAATTCAAGTTTATATGATGGACGAGCGATTGATGTCGTTGGTCACAGGTCTAGTCATACGGAACGTTCCGATCCTGCGCCCGCACGTGATTGCGGAGCTACAAGTGCCATGATCCCTGTTAGATTTCACATCTGCTGGACCGCGTCTCGACCTTGTGTTGCTCCGTTGACAGCCAACTACACCTCGATCTTACATCCACAACAACATACATCATGTCTACAATAACGCAAAGAGCTTCGCAAAGCTCTTACCCGTAAGCAGCTCGTCTGAAAGAGCTCTCATCGCGCCTGCTAATATCAACAGCCCTACGCTCCCCAAAGACTTCAACGCGAACCAACCGAAAACGATACGTTTGTACCCTCTCAGCAACTACACATTCGGGACCAAGGATGGCCAGCCAGAGGAAGATCCTTCCGTGCTTGCGCGTTTGAAGCGACTGGAGGAGCATTATACGGAACACGGCATGCGTAGAACCTGTGAAGGCATCCTCGTCTGCCACGAGCACAATCATCCTCACATATTGATGCTGCAGATTGCCAACGCTTTCTTCAAGCTGTACGTGCTCAGACGACTGTGGTGCATATGTATACTAACACCTTTGGCAGGCCTGGCGATTACCTCCGCGCCGAAGACGACGAGATCGAGGGCTTCAAGGCGAGGCTGAATGAGCGCCTTGCGCCAGTTGGGACGCAGTTCACAGGCGAGGGCGTGAATGACGAGTGGCAGATCGCCGACACACTTGCACAATGGTGGCGGCCAAACTTCGAGACCTTCATGTACCCCTTCATCCCGGCGCATGTTACGAGACCTAAGGAATGCAAGAAGCTCTACTTCATTCAATTGCCTAGAAGCAGTATGTTGGAACCACACTTACATTCATCGGACAGTGCTAATATTAGCTTAGAGGTCCTAAGTGTCCCAAAGAATATGAAGCTCCTCGCTGTCCCGCTATTCGAACTCTACGACAACACCGCACGCTACGGCCCCCAGCTCTCAGCCATCCCTCATCTCCTATCACGCTACAACTTCGAATTCATCGACGAAAACGGCCAAGTGGCAGCAGTCACACCCGGCGGCGGCCCCATAGACGGCGAGAGGCCGCAGATCAAGGTTCTGGCTGGTGGAGATGAGGATACCAAGATGGAGCAGAATGGGGATGCGGCAAGCGATCACACTCTATCGTGAGTGGTTGAAGTTTGTGCGCACGTAAATCACCATTATGAGATGCCAACGGAAGCATTTGCGGCGTTAGGGCTGAGATGGACATGTTCGACATTAAGGGTGTATTGGACAGGCGCGACGGCAAGTATGATTTCAACACGTCTGGCAGCAAAGATGACTTGAACCTCTCCAGCTACCAGGTCAATTCGGACTTGCGCAACACAAATGTCCTAGTTTTTCAGGGTCCATCCGAGACGCGAATGCGGTACTGGCGTTTCTGGGAAGTTTAAGGGTATAACTCTCAGATCGTCCAACTTCTGGGCTTGACATCAGCGAAAAATCGAAATAAATGAAGATTCTTCTCTAGCCTTAATACCACATAAACCTCATTTTGCATTTTTTTCGCTGTCATCATGGTGAGAAATCGCAACTCGGGCCAATCTTTGACTGGCGAACCAATGGCCCAAGCTCCCTCCGCGTTCCGAGGTCCAACATTCAAGTTCCGCCCCTCCACCATCGTCACTTCCAAACATTCCTCCCTTCCACCTTTCCTTTCACATCAATTCCTAGAATAGCAACTTCGCAGAGCAATCCCCACTCTCTAAACCTCCACCGACCCGCCGACCCATCTCACACCACAACCATGCTCCTCCTCGGCCTAACAGGCTCCATCGCAACCGGGAAATCCACCGTATCCGCCCTCCTCTCGTCGCGGTACTCCCTCCCCATAATCGACGCGGACCTCATCGCGCGCCAAGTCGTAGAACCCGGTACCAGCGGCTACAATGCCATCGTGCGGCATTTCTCCCCCAGCACACCAGACCTATTACTCCCCGATGCGACGCCCAAAGGCCAACCACTCAACCGACCAGCGCTAGGGAGGAGGGTATTCGGGGGTGGAGAGGAGAAGGAGAGAGACAGAAAGGTGCTGAATAGCATCGTGCATCCTGCGGTGCGGAAAGAAATGTACAAACAACTCATCTATGCTTACTTGCGCGGGAAGTGGGCCGTGGTCCTTGACGTCCCTTTGCTGTTCGAGTCAGGATGGGAACGATATTGCGGGACGATCCTCGTTGTCGGCGTTAGCGATCCCGCGATTCAGATTCAGAGACTTAGGGCCAGGGATAAGCATTTGACGGAAGAGGATGCGCGGAATCGGGTCATGAGCCAGGGGGATGTGAGGGAGAAGGCCAGGAGAGCTTTGAGGAGGGGGCCTGCGAGGGGGCTGGTGGTGTGGAATGATGGGGATAAGAGCGTTCTTGAGAGGGATATTGCAAAGGTTATGGAACAGGTGAGGAGGGGGAGTCCGCAGTGGTGGAGCATGTTGCTTTGGATTTGTCCGCCGTTGGCAGGTGTGGTGGGCATTATAAGCTGGTGGCGGATGCGGAAGGTACAACTTGAGTGGGAAGAAGAGCAGAAGAGGAAGAAGGCGAAGCTTTGAGTCGGGATGAGACGAGATGATTTAGTAGATATATGTTATGCGTGACTCTACGGAGATCACTAGACTATGGGAAGCGGTTCTAATATGACTGTTGTTCCGATCTTGTTTGCTTGCTTCTAGTATTCTTTCTCTTCAACTGAATTATGCCACCACTTTTAGTAGGATGGTGATGGGCACCGTTCACCGCAGCTCCAAAGCTATTGCCCCAGCAATGGTGACTCAACAGAAAACTTCTTGCGCCAAAACACTATAACACCAACCTTCTGAGAAATGACTGCACGCTGTATTGCATTACTACACTACCTACCCGGTATTATCGAAACGCTGTTATATCTCCGTTTCCTCGTGCCGCTTCAGAATATTTGACTAGGGTACCTGTGCATCAGTCGTCGTCTCGCCACCACCTTTTGTACTTCAAGCTTTCACTTCCTTGGCCGAAAAGCGAGTATCTAAGCACCGCACCGCTTTCTATCCACAACACCAACTTCTGCCAGATCAACAACACCTTCGTACGCGCAACCTACAGCACCCGCACAAGATGATCTGGCCCGGATCCTGGCCTGATGACCCTATGAGTCCCACGAGCTTCTACGACGATGGCGCCTCGATCGAGGACCGACTGCCCAGGGAATCTGCCAAGAACCCCAATCCCGCTGTCAATGCATGGGCCTCGAACATTCAGAACCCCAAGTCCAACGACCCACCAAGCACATACGACGGTAGCTACTTCGATGATGGCGCCGATATGCTTCCTCGCCGTGCCCCCGGTCCCGGCTTCGGAGTCATCAACCCTCAATTCCATGACGGGAGCAGAGCGAAAAGGAGGGAGAAGAGAGCCACGCCAAATCACCCCGTGGTCCAGCGTGCCGCAAGCGGTGACATCAACCGAACGATGAGGGACATCAACAAGACGCGGGGTCTGAAGGTCCCGGATTGGTACATTCCTGAGACAAAGCCTTGGGGATGGGAGAAGAAAGAAGATGAAGAGACAGAGAAAAATGAGGGAGAGGAGAGGAAGATGAAGAAGGACGAACCGATACGGCTCTGGGTATTCCCTGGCTGGTCTGATTTCATTATACATAGCAATGACGGGAGTGGGCGGGTTATTGTGGTGACTGACGATGGAGAATTTGACTCTGGACCAATGCCACTTCCGCTGCAGCACCCTGATCCACGGGTGGTGTTCGAGACCGGATTGAAGGAGTTGCAGCAAGGGCAGCCGTCGAGGGCAAAGAGGAAGGTCAAGCAGGTGAACTTCGAAGGGTACGAGAGGTCTAGTGTTGGTGCAAAGGGTGATACGTCTAGTGCTGTTCCACCACCAGCGTCACCGTTATCGACACAGGAGCGGAAGGGGAAATCACGAGAAGTGAAGGAGGAGACGAAAGCGGTTCAGAAGGAGAGTAATCAGGACATCTACGATGCACAAGGCGCCTGGATGAGCGGTGGGCGGAGCGGTTGGCCTCAGTCAAAACCAGGTCAACGATCAAAGAGTATACCAAAGGAAACCTGGGGTGGACAACACACTCTACCAACACCACAAGAGGTGTGGATGAGCGGCGGTTTGAGTGGCTGGCCATCTCAAGCGAAGCTAGCCTGCTTACCAGTGGGCGATATTACATTTGAAAAGAGGCATGGTAAGGCCGGTTCTATACAATCCTCGCCCATACTCTCACAGACACCATTGGATGCCTGGTCAAGTGCTCCAGGCCGATCTCCATCACCAACCAGCTCCGAGGACTCCTGGGAGGTTGATATGAAGGAGATGGAGAAGGTGGACAAGAGATCCAGCAACTACCACTCACCAACAGTGGAAGATGTAGCCGAGACACTTATGAATAAGCCGCAGTATAAGAATGGATATGATGAAGATGAAGATACCTATTTGAACGCTCGACGGGGCAATGTACGATATAGGGAAGATCCGCAACGGGGTGGAGGTTGGCTGTAGAGTGCTGCCTATCTGCCGTGATGCCAATGGCACAGGCAAGGGTGGCTGTCGTAAAGATGGCATTGATGACAGGATGTACCACCAGCAAGTTTTCCGTTTGGGTCGCAGAAGCGGACGCGTTTAATACAGCCTCTCGTATGATCAATCTAGGCCAATGGCTAGAAGGCGCGTTCCTTTTGGCGAGCAGCAACATTCACGTAGTATAAGCATGTATAACGAAGCCTAGATGATATCTCTTTTCAACGCGCCAACAGATGCTCAGCAATGGGTGCATATGCTGCGAACTGGTGTGCATACTGCTTCGACGCGGTCGTTAGCAGCGGGATTGTGCAGATCTGGCGGGTTGAAACATGCAGCAAGCTGCACAGAGACTCGACGAGGCAATCAAAGGCTGGTAGTGGACTGATATAGCAAGGCTGCGGCAGGCTTGTATGGTGCACGACGGAGATGTGTGACGACTAAGACGCAGTGGCTGCTGCTGGAGGGGGCGCGGTGCCATGGTGGGCGAGCAGCGTGTTATATTGCGGACCAGCATGCGCGTCGTGAACGAGTGTTCGACTTTCGTAGCGTGTTCGTGTTCGTGGCGCACAAGGCGTGCAACGAGGGCCAATCCCCGGAAGTGCATTGAGTGCGGCGGAGGCCAGAAACAGGGAGAGCGCCCCTGCGGCCTGGAAGTGGAGTGGGAGATCGCGTTGACGGTCGCGACTCCCTCCTAAACACGCTAGACCAGCCTGGCACGCGTTGCCCGAACCTCACGTCGACATCCCGCCAAATAGCCTCCTCGTCCCCTCGTTTCCCTTTATCTTGCTCTCTTCTTCTCCAGGCTTGCCCACCCCCAAGTCCCTCACTTCACGTCGTCGCTGTGTGCTCCGTCCATCTCTTCTACACACCCCATTTCTTGCCACGGTATTGACATTGTCGCGGGACCCACTCACCGCTCTTGCCCGCCTACCATTTCAGCCTGCCCGCCATTTACCATTTACACACGTCACATCGTCACTTTCTACCAAATTCACTCTGTGCATTCTTCACCACTACTATTCTCGACCCGTCACGTGTCTCCACTGTCGTTGTACTCACCACCTTCTTCTGCTCCGTAAACAAGCTGCGACACAATGGCCCTCTCTACGCGCCAGCCCTTTGCCGAAATCGGCAGCCCGCGTCTCCACGCTCTCCAGAGTGCTAAGAACAGGCAGAATGGTAAGCATCTACCCAGTGCACATCTGAGGTCCAATCACTAACCGCGATTCCAATAGCTATCTCGTCTACCTTTTCGTCCCCACTAGGCAAGCCAGTCCAGTCCTCTGGTAGCAAGCGCCGAGCCGCATTCGAGTTCGAGGAAGACGATGCAGAGAACGTGGACCCCTCAATCTTCAACTCGCCCACCAAGAAGTCCAAGACCGGCGATGCGTACTCGAAGCCCGCCCAGTTCTCCATCTTCACATCTCCCACATCCAGGTCGGTTCCATCCGTAACTGCTTCGCCTTCAATTCCTTCAGTCCGAAAGGCGCTCTCATCGCACCGCCCAAGCACCACCAACTCGACCCCGATCAATCTCAGCCGCGGCTCCCCCAAGCACAAGCGGATCGGTCTTCTCTCCAAGCGTCGCAGCACCGGTTCCCCGTTCAAGCGTGTCGATCCTCCATCGTTCTCTCACAGCAGCCCAGGACTACCATTCTCCATCGATGCAGCTCTCAGCGGGACCATCCCCACCTACACCCCAAAGGTTACACCTGTTGCCACACCTAAACCTGCCTCGACTGTCGATGAGTCGGTCCCTAAGGGATGGTTCTTCGAGATCCACGAGGACACTCCTGAACAAGAAGCCACCAATCTGATGGAGCACTCAGCAACTGTACTCGACATTAGCTCTGACGATGACATCGAGACTAAGAGGAGGAACGAAGATCGCGGCAAAGAGAACGTGCCCCCACCAGACTTTTGCCCTCTGCAACCCCGCGCCCAGGTTTCGGCTGACAGCATGGACACTGCCGAGGAGACCAAAGTGGAGCATGTCAAGCTGCCACGACTTCGGAAGATCGCTCAAGATGCCATGGATGAGGACCGCTCACCGCTCGGTGACCTGCCTGCTGCTGATTTCTATGGCAATGGACTGGATGCTACGTCATATGTCACCGTAGATGTTGTACTTGAGAGACCATCGCATCTATCCAAGGAGTTCGATTTCGGTACTGCACCAGAGGTGGAGGAGCCTGTCAAGGATGAGTCCACCGAAACTGCTGCACCAGTAGAGGACTTGGAGCTCGTTGTGGCGGAAGAGCAGAAACAGATCCCAATCTCCTCTGAGACTATCGCTGCCGAGCTTCCTCTCGCTACTCCAGATGAAGTACCTGAGGCTCATGTATCCTTGGAGCTTGTGGCACCCTGAACGTCAGCACGGTTTTGCTTCTTTATCCCATCCTCGCGCTCAACGCACATCGTCGTAGCCCAGCTTCAGCATGAGGCCGTTCGTCTTCTAACAAGTTCGAGGACCTCGTCATCAAGAGCAGTTGCCCCCACTTCCAAGATAGAACATCTTCCTTCCCGCAAGTTGCGCGAATAGGTGCTCTTCCTCTTGGCTGGAAGGCGGGCTGCGCTTGAAGCACGATTCTTGACTCGTTCAAGGACCATCGTCTCTTGCGGCTCGAGCATCGATCACTAGTACCTTCGCTTGCTCGACACCATCAAAAGTGGACCTATATCACCACCTACAATGGTTTTCCCTTGCTGTCTCTACCTAGACATAATTCTCTCTTTTACCTTCTGAAATTGATGGGTTGGGTATTTGCGGCGTTCATCTACTTTGTTTAGCCTCCGGTCGGCTTTTGGATTTTGGGCATCCCTCGACAAAGGTTTCTGTCGTGCCTGGTCGGGCGTCTATGGATTATATTGATACCTGGTCTTTCTCTTAGTCTTTTCGCTTTGCATTCTTTAGCTGGTCCACTGCAATGCAAACAATACATGCAAACTTCAATCAATCTCTTCTACCAAACTGAGTGACAAATATGTGTTATAATTTCTGAACGTTGACATGTCGCCTAACACTGCCTTAGCTTCCTCTCGTGAAGTCAGGTCGCACACAATCGCGGCAGAACAAACCAAGGTTAAAGTCGTACCATTTCCGTGGACAGGGGGTCTCAAGCGTCAACACTTGTGGGTAGGTTTGTATCCATGATCGTGTTTTCCAGATTGCAGTTGAGGCTGATAAACGGATGGCATTGGGTTGCGTAGCCGCGAGTCTGGATCGGGAATGAACTATATAACTACCAATGCGTATGCCTACACACCCACCCGCTGAATGTACCCTTGGGCTTCAACACCGAAACGCCGAACACCTTTTCTTTCCTAGTACCCATCCAACCTCGCATAGCTACATCGCATCAAAAAACGGAGGTTAGTGCCATGGTTTTGGCAGTATCAAGTCACTCCTACTGCCCCTCGGCCGCCCTCGTGGTCGTCGTTCCGGTTCTGGTGCTGGCGGTTCCGGAGACTTATGGGTGATCTAAATCAGACGGCCATCAGCACACAAGAAGACAAACTCAGGGGGAGAGATCAGTCCGAGACCTCGCCATGATTGACGCTTTTCTTGAGAGGCTCGACGAGTTTGCGTGCGGGGCGGAAGATCTGCAGTTGGTTGTCTTCGGCGGTGGCGAGCATGACCCAGGGGTCGTTTTTGTTCCAGTCGAAGTCGGCGATGGAGTTTGTGAAGCCGCCGTGCATGAAGAGTCTGTGTCGTCGTCAGTCGAGGATCGTAATCAGAAGGAGGGGTAGCAACTTACAGTTCAGGAGGTCCGTCTTCGATCTCCTCTTGCGTCTGCTCTTCCCCGATCTTGCTGAGATCCCAGAGCGAGATGCGCCGGTCGTAGCTGGAACTTGCGAGGATGGCGGCGTCTTGAGGGTGCCATTGGAGACCGATCACGGCGGCGGTGTGGTTTTCGAGCGAGTGCAGCTTTCGGTCGAAGTTGCGCATGTCCCACAAGCCTATGGTCTTGTCTGCCGAGCCGGTGGCAAATGTCACTTCGAACTGCGGATGGAATGATATGCAGTTGACAGCGTCCGCGTGTGCTTCTTTGCTGTAGAGGGCCTTCTTGCGGGAGTCTTGGCGTGTGTCGATGATTTGCCAGGTCTTGTCGTCGGACACCGTACCGATGAGGAAGTTGTGCATGGGGTGGTACTGGACGTCGGTGACGGTGGCGCTGTGGTGCGTGTATGTTGCTAGTGGCTGGATGGTCTTGTTTCCCTTGGAGAAGCCGCTCTTGATATCCCAAGTCTTCACAGTCGTATCCTCGTTTCCAGTCACGAGATGACCTTCGAGCAGAGGGCTCCAGCTCAGACCAAATCCTTCCTTGGTGTGACCAACAAGTTCAGCCTCAAATTTTATCGACCCGTCGTCCTTTGGCGACAGGGGATGCTTCGTCCGGTCGAAGATCAGAACCCTGCCGTCGACACACAGCGATGCGACGATGTCTGGGTTTTGGGGCTGGTAACGTGCCTTGTTGACTTCGCCGGGGTGGTTGATCTTTTGCACTATTTTGAACTCGAATGGCTTTTTGGCATGGCCGTGGCCGCCGACCTCGCCCTTCTCTTCATTCAGCTCAGACAGCTCTGGGACCTTGTAGTCGGGAATCTCAACGCTGGCGAAGTTGAGGTAGTTTTGTGCTTGGTCCGATGTGTGCGTTCCCAGTATCATGCGATGCAAGCTGTTGTTGGTGCCCTCGACTCTGTTTATGGTCAGCGCAGGTCCTTCGTTTTGCGGGGGCTTGGTTGGTGTACGGTTTCTTGTCTGGCAACCACTGGGCTGTGAGGGATGGCCATTCGAGAGCACGTCCATAAATCATATCGTATAGGAAAACACTATTCTTTTTCCATAACTTGTATTCCTCGTTGATGGTCTTATTCTCGAGCTCTTGCTGATCTTGCTCGTGAGTGTCGTGCGCATCTAGACGCGAACTGTGTGAGCGGGGCAGACAAAGTTGAATTTGGGAGATACATACCACTCATTGTCTCGTCCATGATTGCGATGAGGTGGATGATCAAGATGTGTTGGGTTTGATATGTGGGAAAACTACGTTGTGAACTTGCAAACCCTTGGTTGAGCTGTCCAAACTACGACGCGTTTAACCTTGCCCGAATAGAAAGCTCGCGCCGTCGCACGTGATCCATAGCTAGTTCCAAGCTTGGCGGGGAACTTCATCTCTCGCCGCCTGCAGCTCTCTTGGAGCTCTTTGAAGACCTCTGCGTCGCGAATCTGCACCTTATTCTTCACTCTCCTGCACGCTTCTAGCGTTTTGCGCGCTCCTCTTATCCACTCCTCTTCCTTTCTCTCTCTCGCCCCCAAACCGAAAACACCGTCTGCGGCCACAGTTATTGCTATAGCTGACGTCGTACACCCACCAATATCCCTACAACACAACCGCAGCTATGGGTGTCCCCAAATTCTTCCGTTGGATGTCCGAGAGGTACCCTGCGATCTCCCAGCTTATTGCTGAGAATCGTATCCCCGAGTTTGACTGTCTTTACCTCGACATGAACGGCATTATCCACAACTGCACCCATAATGACTCAGACTCTCCAACTTTCCGCATGACCGAGGACAAGATGTTCATCGCCATCTTCAACTATATCGAGCATCTCTTTGGCAAGATCAAGCCAAAACAGCTCTTTTTCATGGCGATTGACGGTGTTGCCCCACGCGCCAAGATGAACCAGCAGCGCGCGCGTCGGTTCCGGACTGCCCTCGATACTGAAAAGGCGAGAGAGAAGGCTATCACAGAAGGCGTGGAGATGCCGAAGGAGGATCCCTTCGACAGCAATTGCATCACCCCAGGAACCGAGTTCATGGCGAAGCTCACAGAGCAGCTAAAGTACTTCATAAACAAGAAGGTCTCCGAGGACCTAGACTGGCAAGGCGTGGAAATCGTATTGTCAGGCCACGAAGTCCCTGGAGAAGGCGAACACAAGATCATGGAGTACATTCGCCAGGCCAAATCGCAACCTGGCTATGACCCCAATCGCCGTCATTGTCTGTACGGTCTAGACGCTGATCTTATCATGTTGGGCTTGTTGAGCCATGACCCTCATTTCTCCTTACTTAGAGAAGAAGTTACCTTTGGGCGACAAAACAAGACCAAGTCAAAAGAGTTGGAGCACCAGAATTTCTACCTAATGCATCTTTGCATAGTCCGCGAGTACCTAGAGCTAGAGTTCCAGGAGTTGAAGGAACCTGGGGCTCTTAGCTTTCCATTCGATATGGAGCGAGTGATTGACGATTTCATTCTTATGGCTTTCTTTGTTGGCAACGATTTCCTTCCCAATCTACCGCATTTGCATATCAACGAGGGCGCTTTAGCTCTCATGTTCAACGTTTACAAGACAGTGCTACCCAAGGGTAAAGGATACGTCAATGAAGGCGGTGTCATTAATATGGAGAGGCTGGCGATTCTCCTCGAGGAGTTATCGCACGTGGAGTATCGCCACTTCGAATCGGAGAACGCAGACGCTTCCTGGTTCAAGGGCAAGCGGCTCGAAAAAGAGGATGTAATGGAGAAGACAAAAAAGAGGGGAACTATTGTCATGACGACCGAGCAACAGAAGATCTTCTCGAATATAAAGAACTTTGTGGGCATGTATCTTGATACAAAGACCCCATCACCATACAATCTCCCGGCCACACTCAAAGCATCGGATCGGAAATTCGTTCAAGATCTGGCCGAGAGCATGAATTTACAGTGGAAGACTGTCCAGACCGACGACGGCGATCGCCACCTCCAGTTATCCTTCCCGCCAAAGCTGGTCGATGATAATGGCGAAGAAGAAGAAGATGAAGAGGAATCCCACAAGGCAATCTTCCGGGTCATTAAAAAGTACGACAACGCCAAGGTCGTCGATATCTCCCCCGAGGAAGCACAAAGTGAGATGGACAAGAAGTACGAGGAAAAGTTTCTCGCGTGGAAGAATCAGTACTATACTACGAAGTTTGAATGGGACAGGAACGACGAGGAAGAGCTCAGAAAATTGGCCGAGAACTACGTACAGGGACTGCAGTGGGTACTGTACTACTACTATCGTGGTGTCGCCTCATGGCCATGGTTTTACGGATACCATTATTCGCCCATGATCTCAGGTCAGACTTTCTAGAACATATTGACATTAAACATGCTGACAAGAGAACAGACGTCGTGAAAGGCTTAAACGCTGACATCAACTTCAAATTGGGTCAGCCTTTCAAGCCGTACCAGCAGTTGATGGGTGTCCTTCCAGATCGAAGCAAGAAGATCGTCCCTACTGCATATCACGATTTGATGACTAACAAGGACTCCCCAATTATCGACTTCTATCCTCGAGATTTTGATCTCGACATGAACGGGAAAAAGATGGAGTGGGAGGCTGTCGTGAAGATACCTTTCATCGACGAGGCCAGGCTTCTGCCAGCCATGGCGACAAAGGAGCACCTTTTGGCCCCTGATGAGGCGGCCCGTAATTCATTCGGTGTTTCATTGAAGTTTACCTACTCTCCCGATTTGGACTATATATACCCATCATCTCTGCCAGGTATCTTCCCTGACCTCCCGCATTGTCGTTGCATTGAGAATATCTTCGAACTACCAACAATGGATGGATTGGAAGTACACGTGGGCTTGATGGAGGGCGCAAAACTTGGAGCTTCAGCCTTGGCTGGATTCCCCAGCTTGAAGACTCTGCCATTCTACGGCAAAGCGGACTTCGCGGGCGTGAACGTGTTCCAACAGGATAGCCGAAATGAGAGCATGGTCATCACCCTTCTAGAAACCGAGGATCGCACGTCCTTAGCCTACGCAACAGCGAAGCTAGGCAAGGCAGTCCACGTTGGATATCCCTTCTTACAGGAGGCAAAAGTCGTGAAGGTGTCTGATGAGTTGTTCGACTATGTCTTGCCCGAATCTGGCCCTTATACGGCACCTGTTGCCATTCCTCACGGCCCCAGAGAAATCTCGGACTGGAAGAAGAAGGCAGATCGGATCGAAAATACGTACAGTAAGCGTTTAGGAATGATCATTGGCGAGGTTGAGTCTCTTGTGCACGTAGAAATGCTCAAGGGGCTTAAGAAGACAGACGAAGGCGCGACCGTCAAGGAGTACCTCGAAATCCCTGGCATTCAAGCCGAGTATGCCTCTCAAACGATCGTCGATGAGGTCATCAGCCCAGACCAGCGTTTCCTGGAGAAGGAGGCTTTGCCAATTGAGGAGGAGTTCCCTGAAGGCGCTCGAGCATTTTACCTAGGAGACTATGCATACGGTCGTCCCCTGCAGGTCATTGGCCATGCGGACCACAGGGCTATAATCATGGTCTCGAAGCTCAAGAAACAGGAACCGGAGTTCGGACGCGACATGGCCAGAAAGGCTGAACGAGAGACGCCATATTCTCCTTCGTATGTCGTTGCTCGCCAGCTTAGGATGCCTCCGTTGGCACTGTCTAAGATCACGGCCTCGTTCAAGGTCAACTCCAGTGGGCTATCCTTGAATCTTGGTCTCAATCTCAAGTTTGAGGCCAAGAAGATGAAAGTTTTGGGCTACTCGAGGAAGTCCGAGAACGGTTGGGAGTACAGCCAGAAAGCCGTCGAGCTTCTTGCACAGTATATGCTCAAGTTTCCCGAGTTCTTTGCCGGTATCATCAACAACCCTCAGGGAGACGGCTGGAATGATACCGACTTCTACCCAGAGGAGACCGCGAAACAGAAGGTGAAAGAGATCGGACAATGGCTGAAAGAGCAGGAAGCAAAAAGTTTCGAGAAAGTACCCCTAGACGCTGAACAATTAGACTCGGAAGCCGTGAAGATGATTGAGGAAGCAGCTGACGCCAACCTCCCAATTACGCAGGACGTCACAAACGTAAAGATCGGCAAGGTTCCAAGGGCCGCTATACTGAAGCCTTCTGATGCAGAACAACGACTTGGCAGCCAGCGATTTAGCATTGGCGACAGGATTGTCTATGTCCAAGATTCTGGGAGAGTACCAATTGGGTCTTGTGGCACTGTTATTGGCAAGACGCGCACTTCGCGCACTGTTTTGTTAGATATCGTTTTCGACGCGACCTTTATGAGCGGAACCTCCCTTGGCGATCGCTGCTCGCCGTTCAGGGGCTCCACAGTACCAATGACGGCAGTTCTGAACTTGACCGACAAGCAGATCGTTTCGTATTCGAATACAGGTCTCGCGAAGCGACCTGCAGCTCCTACCCAGCCACTGTCGGCTCGCGGCGTATACGGAGCTCCAACTGGACCACAGCTCGTACCTGCAAATGCTCCACCACCACTTCAAGGCTCTTATCGGGGCGCTTTCGCCGGTGGGAACACCAACGGGAACTCCCGAGGAGGACGAGGTGGTGGAATGGCGCCCAGAGGCAACGGATTTATTCAGAATGGACCTCAGCAGCCTGGGCAAGAGCAGCAACTCCCCATCCATAGCGGACCACCTGCTCGGGGCGGCCGAGGTGGTTTTGCACCTCGTGGGAACGCAAATGGTTTCCAAAATCAAAACCAGAATCCGCGTGGAAATCCCGGCTTCGTACCTCGCGGTCGAGGAGGACCTGGCCCAAAGCCGGCCAGGGGTGGCTTCACCTCTACAGATCTAGCCGATCCTACGACAGGCGTGGTGGCGAACAACCCTGCGTTCCGACCGCAGAGTTACAACAATGTGCCGCCGCCAGCTAACTTCGATGCTCCGCGAGGGGCTCATCGAGGACGTGGTCGCGGTCGTGGTGGATTCCGTGGGAGGGGAGGAGCAAGGGGAGGAGCCCATGATGCCGCTCCAGCTGCAGCCCCGCAGTAGAATACCATCTTGAATAGGCTATAGGGGTCGGTGGGGTGGGAATGCGCATGATACCCCTTGGTTTCCCCTTGAATTGGTTTGTCGGGCGATATGTATTGGATGAGTATATGATATGGCTATGTGCTCAAGATATGCAAAGTAATTGTCGAGATGATGATTTGGGGGAGGATTGGAATGATATACTAGTATATAGTAAATCAAAAGGGGGTATTTCCGCTGGAAACTGAAAACGTAGTCCAGCGTTTATGCAAAGATATGGCCATCTTATAAAGGGTACAGCTCTTCTGTCTACGCAATCAAGATTACCTTCCTTTGAATCCTGATATTTCGGTAACTGCGCCCCAATATCCAATTGCACTTTACTAAGCACCTTATCATAACTCCCACCAGCAAGCTGATGGGCGTTGAAAACGCACTAAGTGTTTCCATTTTCAATCCAATGCTGCCAAGATCTTAGCGTGCTTCTCCGTAGGGCTGACAGCTCCAGAGACGTGTTAGCATGAGCAGGCCGTCTCTGCGAAACCGCAACTTCATTTCTCTACCACCTCCCATTGCGCCGCCAAAATGCACTCAAGCTTGGTCCGAGTGCAAAATGTCTTCGGGTTCTTTACAACAGTAGCTTTTACTGTGGCAGCTGTCATTGCGCTTTCTACCTTCATCCACCCGCAGTCGCCGAGCGCGAGCGTGCAGTTGAGAAATGTGCAAGTGTACGATATACACCCACGGCTTTTAGGTATATGCACTGATGCTGACAACGAGCAGTGTGAAAGGACGACCGCACTACTATAGCTACAAGAAGGAGGAGTATGCGCACATCAAGTTCGATCTAGACGCAGGTACGCTTACTTCATTCCACAGTCCTACTCGCCACTCCACAACTTCCATGATCAGTTACTTACCTTGGTTATGAATAGATCTCACATCCCTCTTCAACTGGAACACAAAACAAGTCTTCCTCTACCTAAAAGCTGTCTATCCATCATCCAAGCCCGACCAACCCGCCTCGGAAGCCATAATCTGGGACGCGATCCTTGCCTCCGACTCCGCGCCCTGGCACGTAAATCACTACTTGCATCCCGTTCCCAAGGGCAGCAAGAAGCCCACCCCCAAGAAATCCTCCAAAGCCGCAAAAGACAAGCGCACCAAGCAAGAAAAGGCTATAGAGGAACGCCCATATCCTGTTGGAGAGATCCACCTAGTGAATCAGCGCCCGAAATACCAGATCACGGACATTACGGGGAAGTTGCAGAATAGGACGGATGTGGTTTTGGAAATAGGATGGAACGTGCAGCCATGGGTTGGGGCACTGGTGTGGAACAACAAGAAAACGTATGGGTCTTGGGAGGGATTGAAGGGAGGTGTGTCGGATAAGTTTGATTTCCCGGAGGTGGGGAAGAAAATGAAGGATCTGGAGACGGCGAAGGGCAAGGAGGGATATAGGCTTGAAGTTGGAGGGCAACATACGGTTCGCAAAGGAGGCAAGGCTTAGGGACTATGTTGAGCATAAGAGATAAATCGGAGGTACGTAGAGACGGAGACAAGCCTGGAGAAGATACGGGCACGGCATTAGTGTACGCCTGGAGTTATGGGCGTAGGTATGTGTAAAGACTCATGGACATGGAGATAGAGTATTCGATTTATCGATCAAGACTTACAAGGGCAATATCGCCCTTCCCAAACCAAAGCCTTGCTACCTGAATTCCTACAAAGACCCATGCAAACGGTACAATTTTCTTGAGTGAGGAAGAGACAGTGTGGTCTTCAGGCATTTATCTGTAAAATATGTCAACTTCAAAAAGAACATCGTCACTTTACTTCTGATTCATGTGCCAATTTTGAGAAACGCCACATTGTCAGATTCCCCCGGATTTCACGATCGTGGCGGCGGGCGCTTGTAAGGCCTATCACTACGCTATGCTGTATGTGGCTTTGTAACAACATGTCGATCTTGGAGAACCTAAGATGAAATCTTCAACATGTACAGGACCACACTCGCGAATGCGGACGAAGCTCGTGTTGGCTGCTCTACGTAAGAGCTGCATAGACAAGGGAGCAAGCGTAGCCAAGAGCGCCGCTGGCAGCTTGACTCTTTCAAAGAACGCCTCGCGTGAAGCTTGACAGTGACTTCATGCTATGAAAGGATCTAATGGTGGAGAAATAATCGGCAGCCAAAACTGAATCATGATGGCGTGAGATGATAACGGTGAGAAGCTGAGTCTACCTACCGGTGAAGGTGATGGTGGGCTCGTGTTCATCGAGTAGAATGCATGCGTTGCGAACAAGGTCACACATGTCAGACTCGAAGGTATTGGCACAGGAGGACTTGTTGTTCCATGTTTTAAGTTGCACACCTGTCAACCACAAGAGTGTCCGCGGCGTTTAACCTTTCATGGTGTCCTCGTAACATCGACATCAGTTAGGTCTAGATCATCACTATACTTCCAGCATCTTGCATCACTCCTAGTCCAGGCAACCTGATCTTACGGATGACGCTGAAAAGCTCCAGCTTTATCCCAGACATTAACATTCACTTCCAAGCGCCAAGATGCTGATTGCTCCACAAACGGGCAGCCCGTGCGGGGAAGATGCAGCCTCTCCGCTCTAGTTGTGCAGAGTGCTATCAGCCTGCAGCGTGAGTCTGGCGCCACAAAGAGCTGGACCGGCCACTCACGAGAGCTCAAAATTAAGCCTCTGCTGCGCCAAGCTTGTTCGGGACAGAAACATGGTGAATGCTAGCACTTGGCCCTCGCTGATATTCCGAGATGCTGGATGCTTTGATGTCGATTGGCGCGCTTCGTCGTCAAGCTGCCTGTCTGCATCCGCGTGACCAACGGCATCCCATGTCCATGCAACACAAAGGTTTTCCCAGCCGAGGCGGATACCGAGTAACAGTTGCACAGAGATATACCTTGACAAAGGAGCTCGCCCATCACACCCCTCACGCCCAGCAGAAGCCTTGGTGCAAGACTGCTCCCTGCATAAGCATTCACCCTAGCTCCAGCTTGCTGCCCTGCCGTCTCAAGCCCCCCGCAATCGTCTGCATATAACAACAGCTTCCCCAGTCGTGGAGCTCGGTACCCATTGCAACACACAAGCTCTTCTACTTCGTGTCCACCATGGCAGAACCCAAAGATGAGACCATAGAGGAGACCAAGATCACGTAAGGCTCGCATCTGAATATTGCAATAATCCACTGACTCTTCCCAAAGTCCAATCGCTAGCACATCCAATGAGCGCCGTGGCTCCATCTTCGCCGACGAGAGTAGGCGCAAAGAAAGCATTGCTGCGCTGAGTACCAATGAGACGGGCGAGTGAGTCGCTTCTCAATCTGCCCCATCTCCCTCTTCTTACCGATGTTCCAGGATCCGAAATCCTCTCGTTGCACTCTCAAGGGAAGAGCTCCTCGCCGACGTCGACAACTTCGCCAGAGAGCATGGACTCGAAGACGCTGCGCCACTTCTCCGCAAAGGTGCTCTCGTAGCCCAATCCCCGTTTCTCTTTGAGGAGCTCGAGGACTTAGATGAGAGCGACCGGCTTGCTCTCCGTGAGGAGATCACCCATCGGTGGAAGCACCCTAGGATCCTGTACATGACCATCTTCCTGAACTCAATTGCTGCGGCCATCCAAGGATGGGATCAGACTGGCTCCAATGGCGCGAATCTGAGCTTCCCTGCCGATTTCGGTATCCCGGATTCTGGAGATGCTTGTACGGCCGCCGGCAACTGCTCCAAGAATGGGTGGATTGTTGGTTTCGTGAACTCGTGTCCTTATATTGCCATTGCCTTGTTGTAGGTTGCCAATCCAAAAGTTGAAGGAGTACTCTGACTTTGCTACAGCGCTGCATGGATCTCTGACCCAGTCAATGAACTCCTCGGTCGCCGCGGCACCATCTTCGTCGCTGCCATCTTCTCTGTGCTCGCGCCCATTGGATCCGGTCTCACACAGCACTGGGGTCAGCTCGCTGCCTGTCGTGTTCTACTCGGTATCGGGATGGGCCTGAAGGAAGTCACTGTCCCTGTATTCTCGGCTGAAAACTCTCCAGCAAACATCCGTGGCGGCCTTGTCATGAGTTGGCAGGTATGGACGGCATTCGGCATCCTCCTCGGGACTGCTGCCAACCTTTGCGTCATGAACGTTGGCGCCATTGCGTGGAGGTTGCAGTTGGGCTCCGCCTTCATTCCAGCCGTTCCACTCGTTATTGGAATATATTTCTGCCCCGAGTCTCCTAGGTGGCTGATGAAGAAGAAGAGGTATGCTTTGGCATACAAGTCGTTTCTGAGGCTCCGAAATACGCCTCTGCAAGCCGCCCGCGATCTATACTATACGCACGCACTTCTTGAACAAGAAGAGGTGCTCATCCGAGAGTCGGGCTTGAAGCCGGAGAGCAATTTCTTCACGCGCTTCATCGAGCTATTCACGATTCCCCGTGTGCGCCGTGCGACCCAGGCGTCTGGTATCGTTATGATAGGGCAGCAGATGTGCGGCAGTGAGTATAACGTTCGGCACCTTGTATGTAGTTACTGACATCAAGAACAGTCAACATCATTGCCTTCTACTCTTCCACTATCTTTAAGCAGGGTGGCTTCAGCGAGAAGCAAGCTCTTCTGGCATCCTTCGGATTTGGTTTGGTCAACTTCACCTTCGCCTGGCCGGCAGTGTGGACGATTGATACGTTCGGGCGTCGCGGTCTCTTGCTCTTTACCTTCCCCAACATGTGCTGGACTCTTCTTGCGGCCGGTAAGTCGATGTTTCTGCCATTCGACAGATCAGTCTGACCCGTTCTAGGTTTCTGCTTCTGGATTCCCAACGAGAACAAAGCCCATATCGGTTTGATCGCCTTCTTCATATACCTCTTTGGAGCGTTCTATTCCCCGGGCGAAGGTCCGGTCCCGTTCACATACTCGGCTGAAGTATTCCCGCTCTCCCATCGCGAGGTCGGCATGTCATGGGCGGTGGCAACCAACAACTTCTGGGCCTCAGTCTTGTCGTTGACGCTACCAACCATGTTGAGAACGATGAAGTCGCAGGGTGTCTTCGGCTTCTATGCCGCGATGAACTTGCTGGCCTTCTTTATGATGTAAGAGTCCATCGAACCCTACCTGTGACCAAATACTGACAATCGTAGCTTCCTCTGGCTACCCGAGACCAAACAGCGTACCCTCGAAGAACTCGACTACGTGTTTGCTGTGCCGACGCGCACGCACATGAAATACCAGATCAACCAGAACTTCCCGTGGTGGTTCCGCACATACGTGCTCCGTCGCAAAGGCCTCGCGAAGCCACAGCTCTACAAGTTCAACAACGAGGAGTACATCCCGAAGCCGACTGTTGCGCAGAAAGCGGAGCTGGCTACAGGGGCAGAGAAGCATGAGTTGTCGGTGTAATGCGCCAGCTGAGGAGAAGCCCAGGCACATAATTGCGCAACATATGTCTTTTGCCCATGCCTCAGTTTCCGTAATGGATGTAGTAATCTTGGTGGAGCATAGGCGGTATGTCTATGAACTTAATTCGAGGGGTCTGAAGTGGGGATGGTACAAGGTCAGATCTGTGGGCAAAGGTATACTTCAATTCGACATTCCTCTTCGTGGCCACTGGCCTTAGTGTGATCGGAAAGTCTACAATAGTCAATCACTAATGCTTATTGTCCATAACCTTTGTCTTAAGCGCCCTGCTCAATACTCACTCCGCTGCCCTTCTTATATCCCCTGCCTGCATGAAAGTTGCTCATTCTCATGATGGAGCTAGTTTCTACTGGAGAAGTATTTCGTGGGCAATTCTGTCTAGATGGTCCCAATAAAGTACGGCTGTAATCGCCTGAATGCCCCTCTGTAGAGCATAGATTGGGTCGGGTAGTGTAAAATCTGAGAGTCGTCTTCGACGTCAAACAAGAATCCCCTAGTCTCACGAGCGCCAGTTCGGAGACGCAAGCCGAACGCATCAGCACCCCCGAATTTGACATGCGTTTACTAATCCAAGATAGGTAAGTACCTCGGCCTACTAGCTATCGTATGCTGATGTCTGGGGTAGTGGGGAGACATGAACTCCGCGACATCCCGTTGGGAAGGTGATTGTCTCATGAGCGTTCGAGCGTGTCGTCCTTGTTCGTTTATGATCAGCCGTTCGCCTTGAGCGTCGTTGCTTCTTCCATCCCACAACTTCAATCTTCTCGAAGCTTACAACCCACCCCACCATCCTCCCCCAAGTCAAGCCCACGATACATATCGCAAAATGGCACCCTTCGATCTGAAGAAGAACCTAATCTTCGTCCGTCCCCATCCCACCCCAATCCCATCTCCCCACTAACCACCCACCAGTACGGGGCCTACCACCGTGAGCCCACAAACGTCGCAATCCACATAGCCTGCGTCCCCGTCCTCCTAGCCACGGGCTTCATCTTCGTACTCCACTCCTTCGCCCTCACCCTTGCCCTTCACAACTAACCCAGCTCCAGGGCACAAACACCCCCACGCTCCCCATCCCCCTTCCCAAGCTCCTCGCACGGCTCAATCTGCCTCTCAACCTAGCCACCCTAGCCGGCACAACCTACGCAACGCTCTACCTCCTCCTGAGTCCCAACCTCGCCGGCGCCGCCGTAGCGCCGCTCGTGCTATCCCTCTCTAGCCTAGCCAACACGCTCTACGCGCGCGCCGCCTCCCCGCTCAAAACTATCCCCTCCTCCGTCCGCTCGCTGAATACAGTGGCCATAGCTGTCCACGTCGTGTCCTGGATCGCGCAGTTCATCGGGCACGGGAAGTTCGAGGGCCGGAAACCTGCGTTGCTGGATAATCTGGTGCAGGCGCTGTTTCTGGCGCCGCTGTTTGTGTGGTACGAGGTTTTGTTCAAGTTGGGGTTTTATAAACAGCTGAAGGTGCAGGTGGAGAGTGGGATTGAGGCCGAGGTTGCGAAGTTGAAGGGGAAGGCGAAGGGAGTTGAGAAGGGGGAGTAAGGTGTATGGATACATTTTCTCTCAAATGACTGAGGTTATGTATGTAGTCGTTTGGAGGTTGTATATTGCGATACCCGGAACGGACGTCGAGAAGATGTGTGAGTCCTGAACTTATGGACATGTGTGCAATTGTCGAAACTCGGTCATGCGCAAGAGTATATACATCCCTAAAGCCTGAAATTCTGTCCGAACAGATGCGGTTCAAGTTTTCAGAAGCAAGCTTTAATTGACCTAGATGTGGGGTCATGATCTCAGAATGATCAAGACTAGAAGGCGAGGAAATGCAACTGGGATATCGCTCATCTTATCATCCAGAAATCGTGTATCCACAGTGCCTGAATATGTTATCTCGATGCAACATCTGCGCCAATCTTTCGCTCGAATTTGTATAAACACATTCCACCATATCTGACGACCTTGCCAACCCGCCATCTTCTTCTTTCCTAGTCATCGCTTGCTTTCAAACAAAACATATAACTGTCGCCTACTGGTATTCCCAAATGAAAAGTCTGAGTTGCTATTGAACAGCACTCCCTGGTCATGGTACCAGCGCCGTTAATCGATCATTCGAGCCTCAAGAGGTGTACTTACGTTGGGCTTTTGTCTTTCATCCAAGCATGTTTCTCAGTCTAGACTGTGACTTGAGAGAATCGTTTTTCCGCTTCAGCGATTAGCTTCTCAAGATCACGACAAGTCTCATCGGCGCGAAACTGGCGAGATCGCTCTTCTGCTGCGGCGATGCGTTCCCCTAGCATAATACAAACCCACTCAGCTGGATCGGGTGCATCAAGTTCGGCCATTTCGAAGGTGTCCTCTTCTTTGTCGCTTTCAAAAGAAAGGGTCGAACTCGGAGATTGAAATACTTGCACCATGTTTATGGGGCTCATGTTATTGGGGTTGAGGAAATGAAGCTTGGCTTCTCGGGCCCTCTCCTCCGCTCTGTTAGTCTCGAGAGGGAGAGTTAGACTCGGCAAGCGAGTTGTTTGCTCTGTGGTTGTGGGGCATATGCTGACGAACTTGGAACGATAAACCTCAGTTTCCGGTGCCTTCTCCTCCTTTTCTTCAACCTTGGTAGCTGATGTCGTATTCGAAGAGCGAGGAGCCTGCTCAAGGATCATGGAGATCTCGCTGACAATTTTGGGGGCATCAAGAGTCATTCTCGGCAGATCTTCTATTCCTTCGCTACTTTTGAACGAAGAAACAAGGTCTTGAATCTTGGTAATGATGTTGACAGGATTGGGGAGCTCTCGCCCAGTTTTTGGAGCGGCGTTCTCACTGAGGTCGCACCTGAAAGAGAACTGCGTACTGAGAAAGGAAGAGGCTTGCTTTGGGATCAGTGTCGCTGCACTATCCTGGCTGATAGTGCGAGGTGAAATAGCTTTTGTTGGCGGTGTGTGAGGTAGCTTGACTATGGTTTTAGTCTGCTGTGGTAGGGTTGGTGGCTTTGGAGAGGGCCATTTGTTATCAATGAAGAACTCTCCAGCTTCCAAGGCACGATGAGCAACCGTTTTGCGAACCAATTTCCGAAATGATTTGCCGTTAGCACTTGGGATGTGGCTGAATTTAAATTTGTGAATCTCACAAATACGAAGAACGTATGCGTACGCTTTTTGCAATGTTGGGAACGCCTCGGGCCAGGAGAAGTTCAAGGCTTCAATCCTCATTGTGTCTGTTTCAACAGAATCTGCATTTGTTAGCATGAAAATGTGAGTAAGTGGTGATCAACTCACGTTCTCGTGATATGAAGTCTTCCTTCCGAATTGGTTCTTCCGCTGGCACTTGCGCTTCCATCTCAATTTGAGCTTTCTGAGAGAAAGTAAAAGCTCCAGCATCGTATCCCAGACGGGCAATTTCATAATGCACCCTTTTCTTGACTCTGTTCCTAAACGCCTTTGTGGCCTGTGGATCAACTCCATACCGAAAACCCTTCCATTCCAAGACGCCCTCAATATATCTCTCAGCCTTTACGTAAGAGTGAAAAAATTGTGGAAGGTTTGAGACCAGGCCGTCAGATCTATCAACCGCGTCACTGACAATAGCTGGGCAAGTCAGCAATTGGTGAGCAAATGAGAGGAGCAATGTGCTTACAAGCTTCCAAGTCTAAGAGGGCCTGGGTCTGAGGTAGTAGTGGTCCATGTTTACTCGCAATGTCCTTTGTAGTCTTCGATGGCACAAATCCCAGGCCAGACTTCCCCTTGGTGCTTACAGCTCTGATCGGGACTGCAATGCCGGCTCCAGTTGGTCCAAGGCCCTGGCCTTGAACATGGCCCATTTTGGCCATCATACGCTCCGCAAAAGATGCCATGATGACGAGAAGAGACGAGAAAGAGTGAGCTCAAATTGTGAGAAGATACGGCGTTGTAGAGATCGAAGCAAAGATGGAAAGAAAATGGCTTGAACAGCTCGAGGCAAGTGTGAGTGAAGTGAGAGTTGGAAGTGGCGGTGGAGTAAATAGATGGCGCTGTCGCACCTTCCTCGACAAATTATAATACTAAACTCGAAACTTGGCAGCACTTAGACTTAGGAGAAGATAATACAAAGAGACAAACGTAGCATGTAGTAACTTGTGCTTACCTAGCCTAAAATTTTTTTGGTCATCGACGCTAGTAAAACACGGCTTCGTACTTTGCAAGACGCATCCGTTCTAGGTAGACTGTGGCGAAACAAACTCAGTCCTCCTTTTCCGATCCTAACTCCGGACAGCCTATATACAGTAAGAGATAATGTACACAACTCAACGTTCGATACTGATGTTACCACCTAGCCCGACACCAGCAACGCCTCCTCGTCCTCATCCTTCCTGTACATGAAGAACTGAATGAAAACAAAAGCATCCAGCAACAACGTCCCAAAGCTGCCCAGCAACCAACTCGCATTAACCGCAATATACCTCATATACACCGCTCTTGCCTCCCCGTTCCCACACTTCTCGTGCTGACACACTGGCTTGTACGCCACAATGGACAGTACGTATGTTAGGTTCCCGATACACGCGAATAGGAAGAATAGCATGCTGATGCCTTCAGTTGATTTTCGGCGGTAGTTGAGAAGTAGCTGGGGGATCCGAGACCCGAGATAGAGGGCTGCGCAAACATAGCCAGAGATCTGGCCCCAAGTGTTAAATTGAATTTCTTCATAGACAGGTGGTTCTAGATAGTCCGGTGCGGCAGCAGCAGCACGGCGGGCGCTGAGCCACCAGCCGAAGACGCCGGAGGCGCAAACGAGGATTATGGTGGCAAGGTTGAACATGATTGTCTGGAAGGTGGATTGAGTTGACTGTGGCCGAGCCCTGGGTTGGGTTGTGGTGTTTGGTCCAATGGAGTCGGGAAGGAGAGGGGTTGCGGGCGATAGATGCGTGGCATCTATGGAAAGGAAGCGTTCGCGGAATGAGCCTTGCGAGTGGTTAGAGTGGCGACGGTCGATGTCTGATATGCGTGGTGGTGTGTTATAACCGTTCGTGTGGCCGTTGGTGTAGCTACCGCTGCCATTGCCATTGCCATTGCCATTGCCATTGGTGTATGGTTGTCTGGCGTCTGAGAGAAGTGGTGATTCTTCGTCCACTGTGGTACTAAGACCTGTGGATGGTTCGTCCTCTGGCTTCTTAATAGTATCGCTGAGCGTGAAGCCCTTGTACCAGAAACATTGAAGGAGTAATACAATGTCTGCCAGTGTGTAGTAGACAGCCAGGATGATCATTGTAGGTAGAACACCTTGAAGAACGGCGCCGATGATGTTGAAGAAGTCTCCAAGAAGCCATACTACGATGAACACAACAGATAGCCCATCCGCTGATGCTCTTTTCCAGTTCTCGATGATCTGAGGCGAGAAAACGACAATCCAACACGCAATGGATACAGATCCGCATATCTGACTAATAGCATCAATATCCAGCTTTAATCCTTGGGAGGGTGGAAACATTTTGAATCTTGGTAGTCCCCCTTATAACCCTATGACGTAGTCTTGCAGCGATTTTCTAGATGGGTTGAAAAACGAGATTCTTTTAGATGACAGAAGACCGCCAAAATACGAGGTTTGAGGAAGTCAGTACTCGTACGTATTCGTCCAAGAATGGGAATTGAGCAGGAACAATAAATGGGGGATACAGGCTAGCGAGACAGACAAAGGAGTGAAGGCGAGGCTTTGAGAGTTTGAGGGGGAAAAGGTATATTGGTTGGAGATTTCTTTCTCCGGAAAGTGTGGTGCGAGGATGGAGGGGGTTGGATGGATGTTGTTATGTGACTGTGCAATGGATGGAAGATGGAGGCTGAGAAAGATTTCTTCCATGCCTCGGATGTGCATGACACATGCCAAGACCGGGGAACCCCTGCAGTATACCTAAACCAACTCCGGTTACAGCATCGTTCACTAGCTAGGCGTTGTTAAGTCGTTGAATGTAATTCATGTCTCATATCATGCGTCTCTATCGAATACAAAAGTGATGATCAGGAAGGGCAGCTTTGTGGCAGTGACTCTGCACTACTGCTTACATTCCATTGTCCGTCTTGAACTTATCCCAAGCCTCATTCAATGTTGCAAACACAGCAGTACTAATCATGCGCTGCTCGGTTGTGGCAGTTTGTAAGATCTGAAGTGGACCGTATTAGTATATGATCTCACGGTACGAGAAAGAGAGAAATTACCTTGTCAGGATGGACCTTGGCTATGGCCTTCATGTACACAATCTTGACCTTATTTGGCATGACCAAATCGCCCATGTTGACCTTGTTCCATCCCGCCTCAGGCCATAGCACTTTGTCCAAAGATCCCAGAAGGGCCCGCAAATTGTCAGACTTCGACCCTCTCCAAGCCACGAGTGTGGCATCAACCTGGTCCGTAAGCGCAAACTTTTCGTCGTCGAGATTTTCCGCTGCGATGTTTGCTGCTTTCAACTTCTTGACAGCCTCAGACTCTGCTGCTGGCGCTCCACCAAGATCTGAGAGGGCGGACGCTTTAGGTGGCGAAGGTCTGCGCACTGGAGCTCGTTTTGAGGGTGCAGAGCTAGCTGCACTGTTGCCTCCACTAGCAGCCTTTTCGCACCGATTTCTTCCTGCAATGCTTATTGACGCTCCGACACCTGCTTCTACTGCTTCTTTCCAGACCCTACCAGCATCGGCCCACTTCTCCATATTCTCGAGTGCTTCAGCCTTTCGCATTAGCGCTTTACCGTAAAACTCTTTCATATCCTTCTCTCCCTCGGTTCCGCCCAATACGATCTTCTCGCCCTCGCCTTTGGACACACCGATGATGGCAAGGGCAGCATCGGCATCCGATATCGCAGCTTTGGGGTCTCCCACTTTAATATTTGTGACTGCGCGATTGCAAAGCACAACTATCATAACCGGATGTGTTTCAGGAAGCGGGCCTACTGCTGCACAGTAAGCAGTGTGGGCAGCCGAGTAGTCGCCACGTTTGAAGGCTTCTGAGCCCTTTTGCCGATAAGATGCAGAGGAATTGAGGGCTGATGATGACGCCGGAGGAATCCGGCGAGGAGGTGGCCTTGGCTTGGATGCAGGTGCTGGACTTCTTGACTTGGGCATAGAAGTCGCCTGGAGAAAAGGATTGTTGGACTGTGCTGCTGTTGCTTGTCGTGATACTTGCTGAGCTGGGGGCGGTTGACGTGTGGTTGGCTGTGAAGAAAGAGGTTGTTCGGAAGAAAATAGATCAGGTTGTGGTGTAGTCTTCTTCCTTCGTGAAGGACTGATGTAGACTTGAGATGACTTCTCTTCCACATCTTGACGAGTTAGCCTGGAGCTTGGGCGTTTATCTTGGCTTGGGAGCGGCTGTCGAAATGAGGGTGACTGTGATGACATGCGATTCGGGTATCCATCATGTACCTCATCTGGGACATGCCTCTGTCGCACTGGAAGGGGCTCGAGGTCATGGCGGTTCTCCTTCGGACGTGTTGGTTTACCAGGGCGTGATCCTGCTTCCAACATCATGGCCTCATCTGTAGCAGCTTGTGGTGGTGCAGCTTTCCGAGGCTTACTCGCCATTCCGCGTTCTCCATCGTCTGGCCCTTGCGCACCTTTCATCCACTTTGGTACATTTGGATCGCCGTCTTGTTGAAGGTCTGCAACCGCTCTTTGTACCTTCTTTTGTCCAGTTTTCCAAAGCGAATTTGCCGATTTAAAGAGATTGGTCCCGAGCTCCGTCGCGAACTGAGTGACATCCTTCTCCTGTGTTGTCGATTGACTGTCTTGTTTACGCTGGCCCGATCGACTACGCCCCTCTTCTTTCCGCATCCAAGCGGGAACCGATTCCCCCGCACTAGAGTCTCGTGTATCATTGCGAGTGTTGTTTCGTCTTGGACGTTCCTCAAGATCAGGACTTTGACGTGGCCTTTCTTGACTACGTTGTTGTGAATTCTGTTTAGCTTCAATGTGTGCCTGGTTCAAAAGCCAGCTAACGGCAGCCTGCACGTCGACTCCAGACTCCGTCGTTGCAAGCGCAATGGCGGATCGGTTCGCAGGAAAGCCCATGTCCACTAGCTCAGTTACAGCCTTATCCTGTGGACTGACAACATGGGGCGAAGGAACACGTCGAGCACGTGCTTCAATGCTAGGAGTTCGTTCTGGTTCCTTTCGAAACTCAGAGACAGGTTTTCCGAGAAGACCCAAAATATCGTCATTGTCGGCAGGCACTGACGCTACAGGCGCAGGCTTTTGAGCTAACTGATCAAGCCCAAACATGTCATCGTCGTCCGCAAATGTATTATTTATAGTAGTTTGGGGTAACGGTGTATGGCCCCTAGAGCCAACAGTCCCAAATGCAGATATACTACGCCCACTGTCAAAGGAGGAAGGAGGGAAATGACTGGATGCATCTACAGGAGCTGCAGAGTTAAAAGCCGCAAGTAGATCGTCTACAGGAGGCGAAGATTGTACAGGACGCTTAGAAGAAGTATCTAAGCCCGCAAAAGGCTTATTGATGGTTTGGGAAAGCGTTAGTCCCCCGGACAAGTTGACTGTAGGGGTTTGTAGACTAGGTGCCGTCGATTCAGGAGTGTTTTTTCCACTACCCAAGGTATCCCAAAACCTGGATTCTGGTGCCCCGAATTGTGTTTCATACTGCTTTCTCCTTTCCGCCTCCTGTCGTGCTTTCTCTTCTTGTATCTGTCTCTGTCGCTCTTGGAGGGTGAGGTTGCTTGTGGGGGCCTTCGAGGTATTTAGAGAGACTAGGCCAGCAAAACTATCGTTGGCTGGGGTCGCTGGTTTCGAGGGCGGCTTGAAGGTTCGATTGGCAGACGAAATAGCACTGGCGCCTGACTGCTGCGCAGAAAGGGGTGTTGAGCGACCGGAGAGCTGGGGCGTTGGTGTTTGGCGGAAAGGAGGAAATGCGGCGGGCGGTTTCGCGGCGGGCGGTTTCGCGGCTGGCTTGTTCGGCGCCGACCAGTCAAGGCCCGATAAATCGTCCATTGCGGCAGAAGTATGGAATGGTCTGGGAGAGGCTGTAAATGTCTGTCATGTCATGGAGGAAGCGTTATGAGGGTGTTGTGTCTGGCGCAAATGCCAGAATCCCGGCAGGTGTGATGTGTGAGGTCGTGCTTGCTCGTTTGGGCAAGCGCCACACCCCAGCCACATCTTGAAATGCTTAGTTATATTATATATATTAAAAAACAGCAACAGCGAACAATGAACAGCCACGACACAAACTCTACATGAAGAGAGTTTTTGGAATAGAAGGTGTTGTTACAAGTATGAGCGCTTCATGTTCTATCCACACCATTGGAGAGCTTGTATGATGCACCTTCCATCATGCTAGCGAGACAAGCTCTCGATTCTAACCCAAGGACAACAGGATTGGGCTGTTACTGTGAAGCTAAACTAGCTGAGCCTGGCAAAAAGACTGTACGCTCGATGCAGATATTTCCTTGAAGCTGACAGTGTGGAGTAGGTTGACTCGCACAATATACCATCATTGGATAGTCGTCCCGCCCATTCTATTAGAACAACGCCTCACGTCTCAAGTTGCCTTTCTCGAAGCACAAATGCCGTACATTTAACGAGTGGTCAGTGAGATGGCGATCCTTTAATGGCGCAAATGGAGCACGGTCTTTGTATCACGGACTGTCCCGTCAACTGCTCATGACAAGGCTTCCATGCGTGGGCAACCTTGGGGAGACGAGGCATGGAGTCACGTAGACGAGTCGTGAGGTCGAGCGCAAGACCATACTCGCCTCTTGACAGACGATTGTGTTCAGATACCACCCATTTACGTACAGTACTGTGAGCTACAAACTTCAGGCTTCAGGTGGTTGCACCAGGGTCTCTGGAGATGGACGCAGCTAGACCGGTCGTTTGCTCATGACACGACACGGAGCTGTGATGTTCAGCTGGCACGGGTAGTATTGCGCATTGCGACCCGTCTCCATGGATAGCTCTGTGATGAGGCTCTCGTCCCGCAAATACCCTGGATATGAGACGACGTGCTCGGTTACCGAAGGGTGGCAGAAGTTCGATAGTTGCCTTCGACAGAGCGGCGGAAATGTGCTCTCATATCGATAGCTGAAATGACTACAAGATGCAGATGGCAGGCACAAGAGTCATGTCGATACATGCGCGCCGTGCGCTGCTTGGAGTTGGTAGGCGTAGCGCAACATTTTAACTTTCCAAAATCAAGCAGCCATGGCTAACCACGACACGGGCACATGCCGCCGACACTTGCCGCAAGGAGGGTGTGACATCTGCAGCAATCACGGGAGTGTTCCAGAAGGAATGTGCATGAGAACATGCAGCAACAGAGTCAGGTACACACATACCCTCTGCTGGAGTTTGGAGTTACCAGTTTGGAGTTGCGAGTTGCGAGTCGCAGGAGCCCATCACACAGCATCTATGGTGTTTGGTCGCACGCCGTACAATGATGTGTCTTCACGGCCGACCAGATGCGGACAATACAGACTCGAAGCGAGACCCTGCGTATAGTGTATGCCAGACACCCGGGAGGACAAACAGGTAGCTTTGGCGACGCTTTGCTCTGCAGAAGTGGAAGAGAAGGCAAGAAAGAAGCAACCATCGAAGGATACGTGACAGGCTGTTTATGAGGGAACGTTCTGGAGGGTATTGGCAATAGGATGCTAGCATCCAATAAAAGTCGTCCAAAGCCGACAGCCCCGTTTCCTGGTGTTGCTCGAATATGACCGGAGCAAAATAGAGCCGCCAGATGGTACAAAGGTCCGTAGAGGCGGATCTGCGCGCTGTTTATACATTCACACCGGTCCAATGGCCGCCAGGAGCAAGCATCGGCGCGGGCGTGGTCTTTGCAGACACTCGCGTCCATCTCGCGGCTTGTCGTGCAGGCAGGGAGGCGGCAGTCTTTCCACCATCCGCGACCCCTGAGCCTCGAGCTTCACGCCGCTCCAACGGTTGCGCATCTCCTGTCCCAGACAAGAATATACTAATTACTGCCGCGCGCTGCTCGTGGAGCTGCCTTTGTCCTCTCTCTCTCTCTCCCACTGCAACCATCCCCCCAAAAGCCCTTCCCCGCCGTCACGATACACCACGGTTGCTCCCCGGCACCACCGCACAGATCCCTAGCTGTCACGAACGGGTGCTCGCAGACAAACGCCCGCGCTCCCGAGTCCTCTGTCCAGGGATTCCCAGAGCCCAAGAGCTTCTCCCGGCCAGGCTCCGCAGTGGCGGCGCTCTCCGCCCATACGCTCGGATCGCCAGACGATCGGTCCCTTTGAGCATCGGCAGCGATTCGCTTTGTCCATTCTCGAACCGTAAGCTAGCCGATTGTTTCTCAGCTGCGTGCTGCGTGCTGCTGCTAGTCTGCTGCTCTCCACCAGAAAACCCTGAAGCACTCCGAGGTCGCACTGTACTTGCCTATCTATCGCGATTGCCCTCACCGCCAACATGCGAGGCATATTTGGAAGGAAGTCTAAAACGGCCATCTCCCCCGGCGGTAGCCAGCCCAACAACTCCAACGGTTCTCTAAAATCTCCCCTCCCACAACCAACAAACAGCTCCAAGATGTCCGTCTCCATCCCCGAGGTACCTCTTCCCAGGGCCCCAGACCCAGCCCTCGACCCTGTTGCATATCTGCGCAGCATCTATGCAGTTCGAGAGCGCACCAAGCTGGTCCTTGAGAAGGCGAAGACGAACCAGTTGAAGCATTTCACCGTCGATATGAGCAAATTCCAGGACACGGCCGTTTATGTGGTTTCAATCATCAAGGCAAGTTCTTTTCGCCAGACCAAATTCTGTTTTGTCACCATTTGATCCTGCACTGACTCCACAATAGCGAGACTTCGCGCCAGACTATGCCTCAATTCCCCCTCACGGCAGATGGCAACACTTCGAAGTAGGCGGTCGACCGCGAATTGACCAGCTTATGGCGTCGTGGCCATCAAGCGTCGACAACCAAGAACGAACGCGCCGCCTCATTGACCTTTTCTTGGTCTCTGTCCTCCTCGATGCCGGTGCAGGCACGAAATGGCAATACAAGAGCAAGGAGTCGGGAAAGATATACCGACGAAGTGAAGGGCTTGCCGTAGCCAGTCTTGAAATGTTCAAGGCTGGTCTTTTCAGCAGTGACCAAAACGAGCCATGCCAGGTTGATAGCACGGGACTGAAGAGGTTGGATGTCAAGACAATGGCTCGTGGACTTCAAGTCACCGAGGAGAACCCTCTTGATGGCTTAGAGGGACGGACAGGCCTCTTGCTTAGGCTCGGTGATGCGTTGCAAAACCAGGAAGTCTTTGGACTTGAGGCTCGACCAGGAAACATGCTAGGTACGCCGCTAGCATTCTCCCTTCACACGCAGGCTAACATTGTGCAGACTACCTTCTATCGCATCCTTCCACTCAAGCTTCCTCGGTACCCATTATCCCACTTCCTACCCTCTGGGACACCCTCATGGATAGCCTGTCTCCCATTTGGCCTGCGACGCGCACACAAATCGACGGCATCTCAATTGGCGATGCATGGCCCTGCTCTATTATGCCCTCGCATCCCACACATCCCTGGGAAAACATTGTGCCATTCCACAAACTCACGCAATGGCTGACTTACTCGTTGATGGTGCCCATGACCAAACTACTGAATGTCCACTTTGCTGGAGCCGAGCTTTTGACTGGTCTCCCCGAGTATCGCAATGGCGGTCTCTTTGTTGACACCGGTCTGCTGACGCTGAAACCTGAGGATGCTAAGCGTGGGCTTGCTCAGTATCAGAGAAATGCCCAATTGAAAGGACAGCCAAACATGGAGGTGGTGCCGCTCTTCACGGTAGACGATGATGTTATTGTTGAGTGGCGCGCAGTCACCGTCGGATTCTTGGATTTGCTTCTCGCAGAGGTTAACACCTTGCTCAATTTGAGTGGGCGGGACAAATTGAGCTTGGCTCAAATGTTGGAGGCTGGCAGCTGGAAGGTACGAAACCTCTTTCACGTGCGTTCGAAATGACCACTAACGTTACAAACAGGGAGGTCGAGAAATTGCAGAGGTGTCGCGGCCAAACACCAAAGAACCGCCAATCATGATTCTGTCCGACGGAACTGTTTTCTGAGATACCCTTTCGCTTCTACTTCATTGCCTTGCCTTCATTTGAGTTTTAGAATTGTGTCTCGGAAGTAAGTTACCGGATCGGTTGGTACCCCTTGCAGCTTCCGCATCTCAACAATCCTCCACCCGTTCGCCGAGTACGTCGGTACGATCCTTCCACTACCGTGGCCGCTTTAGGCAGCTTCCTTCGTGTTCATATTTGAGCCATTTCCTCTCAATGGCCATGTTTTGCATGTACACCGGCTATTTTCCTTTGTTTAAGCGCCGGCTACCGACCCGAGTCCGAATCCTCTTCATCTATGCTTCTACCCCTTCTAGCCCTCATTGATATTCTTCAAGAACGTTTTGAACTCTTCAACTTTCATTCTCCAGGATGGGCGAGCGGACAGCTTTTGGCTATAGGGAACATTTTGGAAGTAGTCAATTAATCTAGAGGGTGACACTTCATGGCCTCATAAAAGACATTCGAGTCAAACATAGAAAACCTGATAATTGCAACCAAAGCTTATATGCGTGAACCGCTTGTCCTGCAATATCTAGTGAAGTTTTGTGGAAATTTGTAGACCAGGGTGCGCGGAACGCCAGCCGGTGGTTTCCTCGACTCGGCACATCGCGCTAAGACCTAATCGGGCGGATAGCTCCCCACTCACGTGCAGACCAACGTCACCTCCACTTGCAAGATCCAGCACCTCACATTCGTATGCACAGCACCAACATCGGCTACAAGGGGGACACGAGCCACAGCCTGACATCACGATGAATACGGGAAAGCGACAGAAGCAGCGCAAGGTGCTGCTGATGGGGAAGAGCGGCGCGGGAAAGTCGTCAATGCGCTCTATTGTCTTCAGCAATTATGTCGCCAAGGATGTGAGGAGGCTGGGTGCGACGATTGATGTCGAGCATAGTAACATTAAGTTTATGGGGAATTTGATGCTTAATCTGTGGGATTGTGGAGGGTAAGTGCTGCGTCATTTATCTACACCCACAGCCCTAGTTAATGGGAAGGAGGGGAACGGATGAGGAAATATAGAAGTATGCTAATAGCGAATATTAGACAAGACGGCTTCGTCGAAAACTACCTCACCCACCAACGCAACCACGTCTTCGGCTCCGTCGCAGTCCTAATCTTCGTCTTCGATATCGAGTCCCGCGAGTTCGCCGCCGACGTTGTCTCTTACTCCAATATCATCCGCGCTCTGTCAGAATGCTCGCCCCAGGCCAAAGTCTTCTGCCTTATCCACAAAATGGACCTTGTTCAAGCTCGATTACGCGTCCAGCTTTTCGAAGAACGCGCAGAGTATATAAGGACGGCTAGCGAAGGGTTTAGAGATACGGTGGAGTTCTTTGCGACCAGTATTTGGGATCAGAGTTTATATAAGGCGTGGACACAGATCATCTATTATTTGATACCGAATGCGGGTGTTATTGAGCAGTTGCTCACGCAGTTGGCGGAGGTCATTGAGGCGAGGGAGTTGATTCTTTATGAGAGGACCACGTGTCTAATGGTGACGCATGTCACGAGGGGCAAGGAGACGGAGAACCCGTTCACGGACCGGTTCGAGAGGATCTCGAGTATACTCAAGACGCATAAACAGAGCATGTCGTACGTACACTCACTCTTACCTACTTCTTTGGGAAGATATGCTAATCGGTCTATAGCAAACACACAGGCATCCCCGCCGGCAGCGCCAACTTCGCTGAAATGCAGATCAAAACTGGCCGCTTCATGTTCTTCATCACTAGGCTCACCGAGAACACTAACCTTGCTGCCTCCATTCCGCCCTCGGAACAAATTTTCAACGCCGCACGTGTCAATATACTGCTTGTGAGACCGCAGTTCGCCCAGCTAGATATTGCATCGAAGCCGAGACCGGGGATACAGCAGGCATTTGCGCATTCCGCGCAGAGTGAAAGGGACAATAGCGAAGAAGAGAGGTCGAAAGGGAAGGGGAAGGAGAAGGAGAGCGTAGGTTTTGAGGGGTAGTACATGAAGAGAGTAGGAAGGTGGAAGGCTTGCAGTACAAACAAAGATGGAGGGGGACTAGGAGAATGTTACCTCCTAGCTCCAATTTCTCACAAGAAAGAAGACATCACTTCGCGGTCCTAAGAAGAAGGATGGAGGGGTTAGGGCAACGGCACACGTCTGAGCAGGCGGTCAGGATGTCGATGTCACATGCCGATGACACGGCCAGGACTCCAGCACCGCGCAGCGCGGGAATCAGAATGTCCTGGAGAATTTCTCATGATACCCATAATTTCTTTCAGTCATATCTTCAGCGTTTCGAGCGAGCCATCATAGATTTCTTCGTCATGGCATTGAATGCGGGGCGGTGGACAGGGCGCTAGTGGGTGCCTGAGCAAGGCTGGCCGTTATAGATCTCACATACATATCTCCAGCTGATCATATAGCTACAACGATCATATCGGTCTAAGTGTAACAGACCTTCCAAGACTATGCCGTGCGCCGCTCGAGTCAGTCGTTCATTCATGGGGCCGCCGCTCACATGTCGATCATACCGGCAGAGGCGCAAGCCGCAGGGGAATCCAATCGCGGTGGCACGTGAAGTATCTGAAAATCCACGTGCGACACCAGCTGGGCGCAAGGCTTCCAGAACCTGGACCTGAACCTGGCATCTTTGTGTCCCGCAGGACGTCTAGAATTGTATGTGGAAAGGCTTCTGAACAACTTAAAGCAATCGTACTCACCCTTGGTGTCATGCATAACCGCCTCCAGTAAGCTTCCAGTTGTCCGTGAAACATTTCGTCTTGCTGACCGGCTTTTGGTCAGCGGAGTAGTGGGACAGCATAGACAACATTTGCTTGGCATCCACATGCTTCGCTAGATTAGCTGCCGAAATGCAAGTATTCACCCTCGTTAGTTTTTGGGTGTGCCATTTGCTCGGATTCGGGTTGGAGATATAGGGAAAGCGGTCTATATTCAAAGGTTCCATTATCATCTATTCCAATTGTTTTTGGGTGCCCGTCTCATCCTTTCCTCTTACTATGCCGTAAAGTTGGTCGCAGCTTTTTCCACTATCATACAATTGCACGTTGCCGTAAACATTCCCAGCATCCTGCAACGCTGGCCCAAAACTCCGTACGAAAAACACTGAAAGAATCGAAAGGTGAAGGCATAAGGAAATCGTAAGAATGAAAGATAAAAAGGTCCTAGCAAGGACGAACAAAGCCTGAGCGTAGTTCCCGTCTGCCCAGGAGCAATCCAGCTCCATCCGTGCCAAAAAGTGAAAACATAGTCGCACAAATACAATGATTACATTACAAGGGCCACCCATACAGACAGAAAGAAATGAGAAGCGGGGGAAAGGCGGAGGAAGAAGTATCCGGGGTCCTATGGCTTTGGAAATATGTCTTGTTTTGTGCCCTGGAGAACTGCATCTATTGGAATATGACGCCAAGGTGGTTGGTAGAGAGCAATGCTATAGCAACGTCCAATTCAGGTCGTAGTGAAGCTTATTGAATGCAATAGGCCACCGCACTATTCGCCAAGGATCCAAGATTGGCGTGAAGAATCATGCCACCGGCATGAATGGCTTCATACTACTGAGGCTGAGACTGAGACTGAGACCAGGGCTCCAACATTTGATCGAGCAACGGAGGAAACGATTGGAGCGATTCCATATTCAGTTCGAAGGGACAAGACAGGGAAATCCCTAATTTGTATGTAGGGCAAGAATGTGATATTGCAGGCCCACCATGCCTCCTTTCAGATAGATTCATCCAGAAAGACGATCAGGTTGTCGTCCGCAAGTAGTCGCCTTCATCGTCTCCCCCGCGCTTAACGCCTGGTCAGCGTCCCGACAACCCCAAACAGTAGCGGATCGTTCGCCTTGTACACAACATCCTCGTTGCCAAATACCGCCTCCATGCTATCTGGGACTCTCCAGAATTGCCCATGGCTTCCATTACGCACGCCTTGTTCTTCCTGTATTGCAAGGTCTCCCAAATACTTTACACGTTTCGACACCGCTTTCAGCTGCGTTTTTGCAGAAGCCCAGAACTTGGAGAGTTCGTCAATGCAGGCCAATGCGGTTCCAACGGTTTTGATGAGGTCGGGCAATGTTGAGATTGTACCCGCAGCAGTGAGTACGTCGATCGAGAGCATTAACGCATAGCCAGGAAAAGGGATCGAGAACAAGAACTCTGCTGCTGCGTTTGGTGGAAGCCGTCGTTGGCGATTTTCAGCTGCCAATGAATGCATCATAATCAGAAAATTCGAGGCGTTGCGAAACGAATGATCGATATTGCGGATGAGCTTATCCGCTGGGAGTAAGCGAACACGGACGTGGCGGTTGAGTCTTATGACGGTAGTATGGTAGAGTGCGTGGAGTGAGATATATGTTCCCGCATAACCCTCGATGATGCTCTTATCGAGGTTTTGCGGACTGTGACGCAAGTTGTCTGGTAACATGGCATGCCATGCCTCCAACCTTTCGTAAGTTTTGGCATGGAAAGTCTCGTAAATTCGTTCATAGCCGTGGTCAGGTCGATGCACCGCTCGGCTAGTAAAAGTCAACACATCGCCCCAGATTGCTGAAATTATAGTCAAGTATGCCATATGTCCGAGAGGCGGGCCTAGAGGGGCTTGATGACTCAGGAGGTCGAAATCAAAGAATGGGGTATCGCAGGGGCTCGAAGCTTCGTACGCGCTCTCCAGGCAAGGAAGGCGAAGGAACGTATCCTCAATATTAATAACACATAGGGTTCCACCACAGAATCCATTATAGCGCTGTTGGGGTATTAGGTTAAGAGAGGTTGTTGCCGTAAATGCAGTAGAACTTACATCCATCAAGAATCCGGACCAGAAAGTGCGGCGGCAGCATTCCTCCAGGGTGCGGCGGTCAAATCCATAGTCCAGTCCAACGGAAGCGTCCGGGAGTTCCTTTACTCCTTCTTCCGTATTGAGCTTGAGAGCGCTGATGGCACGCAAACCAGCTCCGCAGAAGTCCCAAGCTTCTTGTGTCTTTCCTCGAGCAAAGTTATACAAAGCAAGCACCAATCTACTCTGGCACAGCTGCAAAGTAAATTTTCCAAATCTTTTCTCTGTTCCGTAGGCCGCAATGGCTGCAAAGCGTCGCCCTATGGAACGGGTCTCTGGCTCGGGAGAAAAGATGGAGCCCATTGCGAGAACAGAGTAAAGAAGCATGAGGTAGTCCTGGGTCTTCTCATGATTTATCTCAACCCATGTGATGAAGGGTTTCCGAGGGAACATGCCATAGGTAGCCCGTCCCGCGTGGAGGAAGTAGAGATCTAGGAGGTGCATAGTAAGCCTCGCATTCGTTTCGTATGGATCCTGCTCCCATTGAATGGCCAATTGGTCCTGGTGCGAGCCACGTCTGAGGTCATCTGGGTCAGGGTTGTTCATTGAGTCGCTCCAGTCTGATTCCACAGAATGAATCGACATATCTCTGGAAGTAGCGACTGAATTGGGACGGAAGTTTCGAGCCTTGAATGGAGAACCAGTATTCCAAGTGTCGAATGTTCGAGAGGGTTCGCGGTGCTCATCAAGAGCTCTGGGTTTGTCGGGGCCTGCCACTGGGCTCACGAGTTCCGCCGACTGAGTCTTAAATAGTGTGGTAGAAGAAGACGGTGATGTTTCTTCCGAGGCATTGCTCATGCCTAGTTGGTTGAGGCCGCTACTTTGAAGTTAGTATTTGTCACTAAAGATCCACAGCCTGCATTATTGGCGATTTGAAATTAGACTAGGTCAATGCATATAAGTCGATAGTATCGTCGAAAAGAAAAAAGGTGTTGTACAGAAACCGACTCACCCTCTACACACCCGCTGTGATTTGGCGCACTGCTGGCAGGTCGGATATCCAGGCTCACACTTGATCTTCTTCTCTCGACAAGTCAAGCATGCTTGAGCAAGTCGTTTTCGAGGTTTTCCTGCTTTGGTAATGCCCCATGATGGGTTGACAGGTTCGCCGTCTATGATTGCACGACAGATCGTCCCGTCTTCGTAAATGTAGCACATTCCTTCGCCTGGAATGTCACGTTGACCCACACACCGTGATGCTTTGACGGGTGCGCGGGATAAGCCCTCTGCGCGTCTTCTCATAGGTTTGACGATGTCGGTGTGGTCATCCTGGTGAGTCTGTCCCGCAAGCGGACCAACCGCATCTGACGATGCACTTATGGCTGATGCTGTAGAGGGCGGTCGATAAATACTGCCGACCGAATCATGATGCGATGAGCGTCCAAGGTTTGGCGGGCGTGAGAATTCCGAAGGACGGGATCCTTGTGCTTGGCCTGGTGTCGATATGGTTCCCAATTGAACGTCAGAGGCAGTGGTATGGTGGGCATGACGATGCAGGTGTGGTGGTCGAGTAGCGATAGCATTACTTTCGGGGTACTCGTGGCTGTAACCATCGAAATCATGCCGTCTTTTTAAGGTTGGGCTCGAAGATCCGTACCGCACGGAGCTACCGTGAGGCAGATGGGCGGCACCTAATCGGGGTGGATGGTCAGGTAGCTTGTTGCCGTCCAATAATTCTGGCTCTAGAAGAGTGCGAAGACTTGGTAGCTGTTGCGCATTACTTTGGCTGCCTTCTTGATCCCGTGGGCGGTGGTGTTGGGTTGGGGGCACGATTTCCGGCCTCGATGGTGCAACAATGGGCCTCTGGTAGGGACTGTAGGAGGGAAATGATGGAGGAGGAGCCGGGCGAGAGGGAATGCTGGGCAGACGGTTCATGTCGACGAGCATAGCAGCGAGAGGAGGAGAAGGTCGAGGGGGGGCGTCTGAGGTGGGCTGGCTTCCTCGACACATTGGTCGACAGACCACATGTAGGTTTAGGAATAACACAAAGATATAAACTAGGGCACTTTAGAGATTCAGGCACGGCCCCTTGGAGTGATGCAGGCACGGCATCAGCTCGAAGTCAAACGATCGGGCACATGGAGCAGGAGCAGGCGCAGAAGGTCGGAGAGTTGGCCAGTGGACTGACTGCAGAAGCACGATTGCGTGCGTCTATTGTAATGGAATACCCGCCGTGAGGTCTTGCAGCACGGCAAGGTTCTGGAGAGAGAGAAGAGGCCAACGGAACTCGACGTCCGTGCAGGGCTGACGTCTGACGACTGACTGTCCACACCTCCGGCTGCGTCTCTGGGCAGCCGAAGCAGCTGGGTAGGGGTAGGGCAGGGCAGGGGTATGGGCATGTATGGATATGTATGGGTATGTATGGGTAGGGGTAGGGGTGGTGGGAGCGGTAGTGTCGGGGTACGAGGGGGCAACAACGGGGGCAACGGGAGCAGCACGTACAGTACTCACACACACCGTCACAGGCTGCACGGCACGGCGTAGGCGGACGGCTCTCTGGGCGCAGAGAGGACACACTGAGACTGGGCAGGGCCGAAGGAGAGCACGGGTAGGCGAGCAGCAATGGCAATAAGGGCAATACTGCCGGGCGGGACTGAGTGGTGAGAGGCAGGCGTGCAGGCCCTGTGTGGACTCCCAGCTGCTCTCCCAGCAGGGCAAGCCAAAGGACCGCCAGGAACATGGCCATGGCCGTGGAGCTCTTGCGGTCGACGAGCCGAGCGGAGTGTGCTGGAAAGCGTCCGGGGCCCGCAACTCGAACGCGGCAAACGAGGGAAGATGCACCTTCTGCACGCAGCGCCGCGGCGTACTGTAGCGTGTTTGGCCTGCGCGCGATGCAGCAACAGGCAGAAATACGGACTCGAGAGGCGTCGCTAGCGTGAGCGGTTGGGATGAGATCCCTCGAGCACGCTCAGGCCTCAGATCTCGCCGACAGCCAACAGCGGCCCCTCGCGCGCGCTGGCCAACCGCAAGTGATCCCGCTGCTGACTGGTGCCGATCATGCAGCATGGGCACGCGGGACGCCGCGAACGCGTCCATGTTTTCGCGGCAAATTCCCGTGAGCTCTTGTTCCAGCAATCGTCCAACCGGGCGTCGGGTACGCCAGCTGCAAAGGGGAAGTAAATGCCCTCGCATCCAATAAGCGTCACATATATTGAGTTTCAAACCGCGCCGATGCACCTCTCAAACCCTCAGACTAGCCCGCGGCCTGTCGCCGGCAGCCAACGCCTCTTCCCCTCCCCCTACACTGTACGTGTAGTACATGTACCTACAGGGGCAGCATCGACCACCTCGCGTTGCTTCGCCGCAAGCAAGAGAAAGACCTCGCAGCAGCAGGAGCAACTCGATGATGCATGCCGCCGACGGCTCCCGGCCCTGAGATTGCTGCAAGTGAGAAGCGAGAAGTGAGATGTGCCATACATTCAAGTCGCTCAGAATCTAACAAGACGACAGCGAATACTTTGGGGCCGAACATCTCAACCAACATGCCATCTCATCTCATCTCTAGGTGTTGTAATCCCGCTTAAAGCAGCGGCAAATCGGCCGGCCCACACCTCATAACAGCCGTTGCGGGCTGTTCCAGGGCTTATCCTTATCCAAGCCCCATGTCCCTCCAACGCCCTCGGTCTTTCGTGCATGTAGCCATCTTGGCGTGCACCGACAGAGAGGGGCAGGGTTCTGTCGGTTTCCCAGAACATGCAGCACACTTTATGCGCATGCTAGCTGATAATGGGCCTGCTATCGAAACCGCCTCCTTCCAATCTTCGCCTGCATTTCAGGTCCTTCACATACTTTATTTGGCAAAAATCTGACGCCCTCTACAGATTCATTTTAATTGCCTGTATACATAGTATGTACGTTTGCCCATTAGCTTTCAAAGTAGGCTTGATCACGTGCACATAGTTAGCTTAAATTCTTTATAAAAGAGTAAGTAGTCCAAGTGGAAAAAACATTTACCTATTAGAAAAAAATAACTACATAACGGTAATGGGTTTAGAAAGGAACACGTACGTAGAGGTTTAGGTAAAAAGCTATTTTAAACAGCGCATAAAAGAGCAAGTTAAGCGTAAACTTTCTTTTATTTATAATAGAAGCTAACAAATATTGGAATCAGTAATAATCGAGCAAAATAGGTAAGCAACAGCATGAGAAATATAGAAGGCTAAAGTACTACCAAGATAGTGTGCTTACATAGGTACCGGCTAACGAAAGAGCGCCCTCAATTTACCAAGCATATAGAGCTGGTAGAGGACAACTCGACACAGCGTTCTTATTGAGGAGCCTCCACACCTCGGATGCGATGATTATAAGATTCCCTACGTGAGCATGCTTGAACGAAAATTTAGCCGCGGTTCCATACAGGCACTTGCTGTGATTGTAGATAATGCCGCGCACAGTGGTGAAGCTTTGTCTACCTCATGCTAGGTCCTGCGCACCGCCCAGCTCCGAGCGAGTCCGGCCACTAAGTATGTTGTCGACCTTGCACAACAGCAGCAGATGCAAGTGAATGGATGCCAGCTCGCTGTTTCGTGGTGGGGGCATTTTCTGCTCAAGTTAAAGAGTAGTTTCGTCAACATCCTGTAAGGTGGTGAGGTGTGCACTGAAGTCGAAGGTCGTACATACGTCACACGTGACCCAGTCTCAGTGTGACTAACCATATCTTTTCTAACCATATCAGGAATCACATGCCAAGTCCACAGCGCGATCCATTCCTCGATACAACGACAACCTCTCCACCTCACCTCCATCTCCAACCTCCGCCTTATCCTCATCGCCCTCTACACGTGCTCCCCTTGCCTATCGCGCTGAATGCTTGCCTCTCTCGCCATTGCTTGCAGTTCTAACATTATCATTTTGTAGCTACATAAAGGCTTTTAGTAATGGCTACCGAACGCCCCGACAAGGAGCGGACGCGCAGCACAGCAGAGACTGTAGAACCCAGACCACAAGAAGAATCGCCTGTTCGACCTCAACAACAAAGTGCGCCTTCTTCAGATGATGGATCTGTGAGCGAGGCAGGCGAGATTGCGGCGTCTGCCGATTCAAGCGGGGATGCGCCTCCGCTTCCTGACGAGGCACCGCCGCTTCCTGAAGAGGCACCGCCAGAGGATGACGGATGGTACCACGACTGGGAACCCGCCGCGAATCGCTGGGTCTTCATCAATCGATACACTGGAAAGAGACAATGGGAGAACCCTCGCGTCCCCGAGGCCAATGCAGTGGGCTATGGATCATACGACAGGTTTGCTCCTCGACTTGGAAGGTTTTGATTTACTTCTCAAGCTGATCGCTCTCGAACACAGTTATGCAAACGATGCGGCTCCCGGCACTACAACCACTTCTGGGGCCCCCGGCACTTCGTCTCCGCCCCGGCGTCTATATGGTGGATACAACCCAGCCATTCATGGTAGTTATGATCCCAACGCAGACTACGCTCTCGAAGCACAGAAAGAAGAAGAGGAGGCAGAGGCAGCCGCCGCCACTGCTACTGCTGCTGCTACTGCCACGAGTCTTGCAAATCCATCTCAGGACTACACGACCGCGGCTCATTTCAACCGATTTACCGGCAAATTCCAGGATGCGTCTGTCAATCCCGATAATCACAATGATGCCAACAAGAGCCGTCGGCAAATGACTGCATTCTTCGATGTCGATGCTGCCGCAAATAGCCATGATGGCCGTAGTCTCAAGGCCGAGCGACGTGGCAAAAATTTGAGCAAAAAGGAGCTGAAGGCCTTCAAGGACAAGCGACGAGAGAAGAAGGAAGAGAAGCGTCGCGCCTGGTTGTTAGACTAATCGACATGATTGGTAAGTTTTAACCAAGGATAACTCCCACCACGATATCAATAAGCGACATAACAAGGAGAAAGATCCCTCCCGTGTCGTTATGAGACTTGCTCTCTAGCGGTAAGCATGATGACGAAAGACGTGCAATTGACTTCATCAATAATTCAACTAATGCAAGACTTACAGGTGCATCAAACTTGGCGTTCAAGGTATCACAGGAAGAAGAAAGAGCTCACGGAAGCAAGGGGGTCTGTATCTCTTATGCGATTTTGATGCTATATAGTCCGATGAAGGTTCAGCAGATACCCTGCTCGTCGAGTCTGAACTAGCCTCAAGTCCAACGCAGGGAACCACTAGGACAGCGTAGAGACAATCCTTAATTCTCCCTCCATTATGCTTGGCCTGACAACAGTGAACAGAGGATGCAGCTTACTGACCATCCTGTCCCCCACGAAAGTTGGTTGTCCTCTGCCACGTGGCCCATGATTGCCGAGCCCAGGCTTTCAATCTTGCATTTAATATCTCGTTAACGTGAGGTTCCTCGCGCGACACGAGGCATGTCAGCATTTTTCCCTGTTAATCTCGGTCGTTCTTGTTTTGTTCAGCCACCCTGCGGGATCTTCTCGTTAGTCTTGAGTGTTTCCAGCTGCCTGCTCACATCCTCGACACCGGTTATAATTCCTTCTCCCGCATCATTGGTTGTACTCTTCTCGACACCATTCTCCATCTCCACGTCTTCATCCTGACCGACGTCTGGGGACGCCTCGCCCGTGGATCCAACGCCACTTTCTAACTCCTCGACCGTCTCTAGTAGCCAATCAACCACCGCTGATTTGTCGTTGATCTCGGCCTCGAAAACCGCATCGTGTCCAGCCTTGTTGATGATCGTGACATCTGCACCCGACTGTATCAAGAGTTTCACGCTTTCCAGGTGTCCGTTCAACGCTGCCCAATGAAGGGGTGTGTTTCCGGCATCATTGACCAAATTGATAAGCCCCGATGCAGATGTCGACACCTTGTCCGCACTATAGGAGAGCAATAGTTTGATCACATCTACCATATGCAGTCAGCTTTTTAGCTCTTGATAGACCCCTAAACAAAGGAGTATAAATACCGGTATGTCCGTTCGCAGCAGCATAATGTAACGCACTGTTCTTCGAGTGCTGATCAACTGCCGCAATCACCAAGGCGGCCTTTGAGTGCCCTGTTTGCGTAGAGAGCTCTGAAAGATAGCTCTCAAGCTCGGTGGCCTCATTCGCGCGAGCCAGGTACAGGATCTCGTCAATCGGGTCTTCTTCCAAGGAAATACCCGACATGGTGGAAGTTAGGGCACGTTGCGAGCGGGAACAGTTGTTTTCGCAATGTTGCGTCAGTCGTAATTTTTTTTTTGGCGGGGAACGTAGATAGTCACTAAACTGAAAGAGGCTTACGGTAAGAGGGTGGGAACACCCAACCTCAATCTTATGAATTCGCCGACCCAATTATCCCTTACCCTGCCTTCGTTCGATTGCACTTTAGACAAATTGTACGACGCGTCTTCTGGTAGGGCCTACTATCACAAATTTGTTCTCTTCTTATCTTGTTGTCATGTTAATTTGTCATATACCCTTGCACATTGCTGCACAGTCAATCACTTATCGATATAAAGCAATATAGTTGGCGCCTGTACATACAACGGCCTCGTATGGCAACTCAAAGCCATATTTGCTACTTACACATCCAGGTACTTCCAAACTTTGTATTTGTCCGCATTGGTACCCGATTGCCAATTATTGTCTGGCCCTGCTTCATCATCTCATCAGGCCGTGTCCTTCTCTCGTTTCATTAGCTCCCCAGAGTTGTTGTCAGCTTCCATTTCATATAATACCTCTCAATGAATTTTTATCTTCCGGCGGCTCAAGTCACAGGGCTAATGGAATCCCGAAAAGGGTCTTCTGCGGCTCACCTTTCTTTCTCATCCAGTTACGCAGTCACTTCAGCAACACCTCGCGAACCCTCGTCGCTACTCATATGAGTCAAATACTCCTGGCCCACGAACCAGGTTCCATCCTGAAGATCTGCGATCAAGTATATACTATGTGCGACATTGGAGATACTTTGCGACGTATGGTCAAGGGCCCCTCTCCTGCTGTTTCCAGAGCTTGGCAGCATTTCGACTCAACACTCGAGCTGAGGCCAGGTCATATCATATAGAGACATGATCTCGCCATTTCAACTAACCAGACAAAGTTGGGTACATGTTAATACAATCTGGCCACAAGAGTAGATATGCCCCCTACTTGACCTCTTTCCAGGAAACCCTTCCTTCCGGTTGAGACCCGAACCACTTTTCCCCGAGCTACACAACTAGATCTGGTGCGTCTGTCTGAACGGTGAGTTTTCTGCAGGTAGGCACCCATGGATTCTTCCGAACCGGGCCGGCGCTGCATTGCTGCATCGCTGCATCATGCAACCGTCGTCGTTCTCCTCCGAGTCTAAAGGTCTCATCCGGGTCTAAATGTCTCGTCCGAGCTAGCCCAATCATAGCTCATGCATAGTTATATTGATCCCTGGCTCCATCTTCCCGCTTCCTAAGGTCCGGAGTATTTCTATATGCACTCACTGTACTTCGCTCCTCAACAGCGTATGCGAGTCATAATCGTGCAGTAGACTTGAGCATGAACTGTGCCAAGAGAAAAGACGGGAGCCAAAGTACGTGGCACTTTCCCATTTCATTCGGAAGAAAGGCATTCTCCACGTGGGGCTTTCGAACGTCAGTACTTAGTTGGGCATCAGTTCGACGCCGCTTTACCTCACAATAGGATTTTTGAAGCGTTACACCGCACAAGCTTCGTGGCTGTCCTCGCCACATTTAAGTATTTAACCTTTCAGCAACTATTGCATGCTATATATTACATGGTTCATTCAACCATCAATAGCACATCGACTGCCTGAACTAAACTATTGTCGGTTTTTCGTTATATCTGGGCTTGCGCTTCAAGCGTACTCCCTGTTGCTAGATCCGAGTGATCTTCAGCAGGAAGCGTACCGTCCTTTCTGCTAGGTATAGTTGGCTTTAATAAGGTGTACTCGATTCTCTTGCCTTTAGGCATGGATGCGTGGATTGGCTAAGTGCTCCCTCGGAGCTGATAATAGGCAGTACTTGGATCCTTGAGCCTTAAGAGCTCCCTAAGCACTTTTACTATTTGCCTTCTTTCTCTCATACACGAATTAGACGTAGTACATGATTTTAATGTTTGACTTCCCTCTTTTCTAATAACCATATATACAGCCTCTATGTCTTTCTTCGCCTGTCTTTGCGTGTCTCTTGCCCGTTCATAACTCTCACCTACCATCAATCACCACTCTTTCAAACCAAAAGCTTTACGACGCAATGTCGGATGACATTGTTATGTATTTAGAAAGTCACTCGCCAATCACTAATACCCGAGGGGGGAGGCACATGACCAAGCCAAACACTGAGCTCGAGAGAAGGTAGGAGCCTCAGTAATCTCAAGCAGAGACAATGGCGCCTAAGGGAGACGTCCGAGCCGCAGTTCCGTTAGAATGATGACACCCATTTTTTTACATATGCTCCACTGCATTGAATGGTATAACCAGGGCAGAGTTAGAAGTCCTAAGTATGTTGTGCAAAGGTGTTAGAAGCTGATATACATTCGATATACCGCAGCTCCAGCACGCACTCAGTGTCATTATAGCACAAGCACAGGTCTTCAACCAGCCCTACCGGAGAATCTCTTATAACCTAGGACTTTGATATATACCTACTATCAACCATTACTACTTCAAATCTACCACTCTCCTTCCCTATATCCTCTACACCGAACATCTCCCTCATTTACTGCCCCTCCCAAAACTCGGCACACCCCCTCAAATCATCCACATTCAAAAAATCCACACCACCCTCCCACAACTGCTTCCACACCTTATTCCTCGTCCCCACCGGCCAACCAGGCTGGTTCCAATACCTGACCTTAATGCCCTTCTCATGCGCCTCTCCTACCTGTTTCTTCAGCACCTCCAGTTCCTTCTCTCCTAACTCCGACTTAACATCCCCAAACACATTCGCGAAATCCGTCGACGCAATCGGCGAGATCTGCGCCGTGATATTCGAAAACTCAGTACCGAGCAGATGCACGGGCGCATCGAAAAACGCGTATCTCGGCAGCATGTACTCGACCACCGATAGCGGAGTGTTGCCGGTGCCGATGACGGTTACGGGGCGTGAGGTGAAGGTTTCGCCGTCCGAGGACGAGAGATACTGTTTTTGGCGGAGGGGCTCAAGCGCTGAGAGGACGGCGGCCCAGGTCTCGGGGCCGTGTGTTTTTACGTCGATGAAGAAGTAGAGAGTTTGCTCTGCGTCTGCGTCGAATACGCCGTGGAAGGTTGGTGATGGGGAGAAGTCGGTCACGGGATTTTGGCGGTGGAGGGTGTCGAGGATGGGGTTGATGTAGAGTGACTCAAAGGTTCGTTCTTGGGTGAGGGCACTGCGTTGGTGGCCAACCTGGGTCTGTTAGTGAGGCTTTCAGGTTGGGTTTGATTCATGAACGAAGATTGTGTGGGGATGTTAAGAGCTTTTTTATGATGAAATAGAATGAGCATGTAGAAAACTGGAGGGGAGAAGGATACTGAGGGTATATTTTCGAATTGACAATGTTTCTGTTTTCGAATAAAAAGAAGCAAGAAAATCTTGAAAGTTGGAATATGTGAATAGTGAGCGGAAAGAAGACTTACAAAAAGCGTCCCATTAATTAGCCAAACATCTGCCTCCGTGCTCATAGCACCATACGACAGCCCCGAGTAAAAGGGCACATCTCTCCAGTAATCATTATGCGAGTGGAATGGTTTCTACAATACCGCCAAGGATTAGTATACATACTTCCCGATCCGGCACTTCCGTCAGGGGTATGAATTCTTACCGGAATGATTCCGCGTGTTAGATCTGTCGGATATCTGTATTTATCGGAGTTGTCTGTGTTCTTCAAGATATTCTGTAGCGTCTCTGCAACATCCGGGACTGCGGACTCAGATGTGCATGCCAGAAGGCAGGGGATGGCAAATTGGAGGGTTCGCATGGTGATGTAAACAAAAATGGCAGATGAGGTCGGAAGAAGCGGAAACGAAGCGGAAGCCGGAGAACTGGGCGTCAATGTTCAGACAAGCGAAGCAAAAAGCATAGAGACGAAGCCGAAAAGTTGTGTTGGAGACATCGTGAGAATAAGAGAATTACATGGGGAATCGGAAGCTCGGCTGGCCAATCATTATAGCGCGTGGTGCACGTTAAGAAAGCTTATTATCACGCAAGGACACGATGTTTGATAAAGCCATCAGGTCACGCTGTGCTCTGTGATCCTTTCAGATTTTTCAACACAGCATTACCTCTATGTCGAACATGCTTGGTTTTCTTTATTGTACATTCGAAGTTTGAATAACTCAAGCCAACCCACTAAAGCTTTAAGGAATGGTTGAGCTGACTTGTCAATCGCAATATAACCATGGGACGTTTACCCCAAACAATGCACCTTTACCAAATATTTGATACGAACATTAAACATGTCGTCACACAGAAAGACTTCTTCCACTTCTGAGCCTTGCGTTATAGCAAAACTAGTCCCAATACACACGGAAAAAAACCCGTACTCAGAGGGTCAGGGAATCTTGAGATGTCCAAAGTTGCCAAGACGAGGTCGCTCGGATTCCCCACCACTCAAATAACGCCAATCTCCAATGTTCGAAGTCCTTCGCGTGAAAGACGAGAATTCAGGGGTACAGGAACCAGCAAGTCAGACATCCAACATAGTATGGGCGCCTCGGCCCTTTGGTGGCGCGAAAAACGTCAGCACTTGTAGTACCTTATGCGGAATTGAGGCAGAGGTTTGCTAATGGCAGATCATCCATCCCTAACGAAATGAATGATAACGGCGTCGCGTCTCTAGCCTCATAACCTCCTTCGCTCAATCTTTTACAGCATCGATACCTCGCCATGGCGATCACCACGGGAATTGTAGCAGCCATTGCGGTCGCTGTTGTCGTTGCAGCTCTCATCTCAAGCCTGTTCAGCACAAAGTCTGATCCGCGCGAACCTCCTGTTTTGAAGCCAACAATACCGTTCTTTGGCCATTTGATTGGCATGCTGCGCGAGGGACCTCTATATCTCAAAAGAGTCGGGTACGTTCCATCGCCCCTACTTCTCCTAATCTCTTCAACTAACGCTCACGACCACCAGCTCAAAATGCAACCACCCTATCTTCACCCTCCCCATGCTCTCCGGCCGCACCTACGTCGTCAAATCGCCCGCCCTAGCCAGCCAAGTCCAGCGCTCCTCCTCTACCCTCGATTTCGACCAGCTCATAGTAGAAATGACACCTCGAATGGTCGGCCTAAGTGCAGACTGTAAGCGCATTCTGCAAGACAAGACCGCGAAAGAAGAAGGCAGGATAAGGATGGTGACCCGGGCGCACGATGTCATCAACCCCCAACTATTTCCACAGAAAATGGATGCCATAGCCGCTGTGCAACTCGAGCATTTTACCGATTTCGTGAACGCGATACCGGAGGGCTTCGAGACGGAATTGTACACGTTTGTGACGAGGGAGTTAACGGCAGCAAGCATGCATACATTCTACGGACCCGAGAATCCGTTTGCGGTACACCCTGAGCTGATTGAGGACTTCTGGGCTTGGGAAAGCGGCATAATTGCCTATATGATTGGTGTCTTCCCCAGCATCACGGCCCGCACAGCCTACAACGGCCTTGAAAACTGTGTAAAAGGCTTCATCGAGTATCTCGAGAAGGGGAGGGATAAATACGCGTACCAGCTTATCAAGGACCGTAAAATGCTGCACGACGAGGAAGGAATTGCGATCCCGGACCAGGCGCGCCTGGAAATGGGACTGTCATTTGCCTTCAATTCAAATGCCAGCATCACCATTTTCTGGGTGCTGAACAACATATTCAGCCGCCCGGACCTGCTTGCCGAGATCCGCGAAGAGATACGAGAGAATGCGTTGGAGGGCCCGAACGCGATTTCGTTCACGAAACTCAAGCAGGAATGCCCGCTGCTCAACTCGGTATACCGCGAGTCGCTGCGCTTGGTTGCGCCTATGACATCTGCGCGCTTCGTGCTTGAGGACACCATCATCGCGGACACATATCTCCTCCGTAAGGACACCGTAGTGCAGATCGCAGGCGGTGTTCTGCACGCAGACACTGACGTCTGGGGCCCAGACGCTACGTCCTTTAACGCACGCCGCTTCCTTTACAACCTCAATGGCTCAAAGTCGAACGCTGATGGCTCGATTTCTGAGGGAAAGAGCAACCAGGTACACCCCGCTGCTTTTAGGTGCTTCGGTGGTGGGATTTCGTATTGTCCGGGTAGACATTTCGCGCAAATGGAAATCATTAGTTTGACGGCGGTGCTGGTTTATGGGTTCGATTTGCTGCCGCAGAAGGGGCAAGGGGAACTGAAGTATGACCCACCAAAAGACGACAAGAGGTTTCCTTTTGCGGTTACGAAACCGTTGGAGAGCTTGGATGTGAAGATGGTGAGGCGGGAGGGGATGGAGGATGTAGTGTGGAAGCTGGAGGTTTAGGACGGTGTGGGTTGGGGATTGGGCGTCCTTTGGCATAGATTCACAACTGTATAACACGAATCATATGAGAGATGTACTAGGGCATTCAATACTGAGCATTAACACACTTGACCTGTTTGGTTGTGATATCGTTAACGTACAACTATCAAAATACAAATGTGTGAGTTGTGACGTCACCGTTTTCGTTTGAGAGAGTTCAGAAGATGTAACAATACTCAGCATTCATGTAACTCGAGGTTGGCCCTTACCTTGTTCTATCTGTAAGTGAACACCAACATTTGAAACAGGAATAGAGAGGGACACTCTTCACTTACTCAAAGCGAAAACTGTATGCAGCAGGAAAACGCCTGCTTCTTCGTTGGCACAGCAAGCTTGTCTCCGCTTCCAGATGAACCCCGGGCTGCTGTGGCTCCACCATAATCCACAACTCTCAATTTGGAATTCGTTCGAAGCAGAGAATCTACACCGGGAGCTTGTACATCCACACTCTGTAGTCAAGGGGTCAATATTGGCTCATGCACATGCATCCAAACTCGAAAGCAGCAGAAGTGTGCCCTAACTCTGGTTTCGCCATTTAATTGAGATGAGTTCAGCGAGAACTGCAATTGCGGTGTATGAATAGTGAACAAGCTTTCCAGTTGTGGTTGAAAGGGTGATAACATATCATGGGTAGACCGAGGCTAGGCTGTAGACAGCAAGCAGTGATGGTAGATTGACAAGACGAGTGACTCATTGAGCAGTGTCTAATTGAAGCACTGCAATGCATGCAGGGGCGAATAAGCATGGCATATCTCTAATGAGGAAGTCATGCGCTTTGTTCCACGGCCGGAAGAGCTGGTTCAACAAGACAGGAAGGCTGCAATCGATTCGGAGACGCCTACCGAGATCAAAAGACATGTGTCATACCGAGCATTTAGTTCGACTTGATCGCAGATGTTGATGATGGTGGTGGAACGTCAGGTGCTCAACGGGCGTATGGAGTTTCGCCACTGTTCGATGGATCGATGAGATCGGGTAGGAAAGAATAGTCGATGTACATGGAATAGGAAAACATGACCGAAGTATCGAATAGGGGGACATGGCCGAAGCATCGAAAAGGAACGAACGATCATAGTCATTCGTACGGATCGAAATGACCGACTTGATCGAATTAATCGAACAAAAAAGGAACGATCGAAGGCATCGAGTGGGCAGGACCGATGCACGGCATGATATCGCTCTTTCGGGGACTCGGTGGCGGATATTGTCGTTGTAGAATTCGTTTGCTCGGGACGAACGCTCGGTTACGCTACACAAGGCTCGGCGCCGTATTCTGTGTAGCCTCGTCCAATTTCGTAAGTACGGGTCAATTTGTGAGGTGGCGTTAAAGGCAAGGCTTTTGGTGATTGAGAAAAAGTGGAGATGACGTCGATGACGATGTTTCGAAGTTGATGTTGACCAAAGGGCCACTCGCTCCAGTCGACAACAGATTGGACATTCGATAGCTAATGTGCCATGTATGAAAATGGGTTAGAATTCTAGTTTTGCGAAGTGTCCTGATGGTGATTTAATTAGAGTAGGCGAGAACCAAGCTCTCGAAAGTGTTTGCTTCTGAAACTACGATTTCACATGTGCAAGAGGCAGCAACGGAACCAATGACAACGACGAAGATAACAACACATGCGTCGATAAGAGCACTAACGACAGGCACTAACAACAGGCACAGACGTGAGTGTAAATGTTTATACGCGTTTGAACGTCTTCAATTGCGCAAAGTTCTACTGAACTAGAAATCTTCGAACTAGATAGACCGTATAGGATATGGATATGCCCACGAAGATGAATAATAGGAAAACGCCAATCCTGCCCTAGGACATCGCTAATGTAAATGATCTTAACTCCAAACCCCGCAGTGAAGGGTCATGCGTGCAAATGTTGTAAACCCCGCATGTTGTTGGGAATGGGTGGTGTAGAAAGTAAGCGTTAAAAAAATGCTTCCGCCTGCGTCACCGACAACAGGATAGCATGCGTGCTAGACGCTAGAAGAGAAGTAGTGATATCGTGCCTATGTGGGTGTCGCGCCGGCGGAGCTGGTCGAGTTTGATGTGGTTACTGAGACCTCTGACCGGCGACGAGCGGAGTTTGTTGCGGTGCTCAGTTGCGCTTTTGTGTGTTCGCGCATGATGCTGGATCGATGTTAGTAAAGAAAAGCAAGGCTTGCGTTGGATCGGGTCGAGTAACGTACCGAGCGTACTCAGACATGTTAGTGGAGGAGTCTTCGTTATCGTACTGGCTTGCGAACTGGTCCTGGGGAGAGAGGGGTGCGGACATGGCGGATAGTGGTGCAAATATGTTTGTTGATGTGAAGAGGTACAGGGGATATAGATGGAGGAATCGAAGACGGTTTGCAGGTAGTGTGAGAAGCTGGTGGATGGTAGTGAATGCCGATGGGAGAAGATGCAGTGGGCGGGGAGCTCATAAATAGTGCTTTGGCACCAGTGTGGGCACAGGGTACACGGCAACGGTAGTAGGGCACGGGTTTAGCGTGGAGCTTGGGGCTGATCGGCGAGATACTGGCTACGACAGAGACTGGCCCACTTATACTCTGTCACGATTTACAGGGTCTCTACTGCATCCACCGTGGCCCGCTTTTGTGCCTTGGTCGAGCCAGTAATGTGGCCACAAACGTTGGACCCTGATGCGTGAGCGGCCCAATCTTAGCTGACTTGGGTGACGCTCTCACCAGTGACGGATGGATGCCTTACAAGGACCAGGCGGGGAGGATGTGGCCTCCGTAAAGCCACCGACAAGAGTGAGATGAGCGATGGGGGGAGATCGACCACGTCCGCTGATATCATTGGGCCCTTGTGCGGCCAAACTCATAGCGAGGTTTGCGACTTGCGACCTGCGACTTGCGACCGGCACCACATGCATGCTCCCTCCCCTGGAGCAGTTGATACTGCGTGAGCGGGAAGGAGAAGCATCGTCACTTTCTCTTTTCGGAAACTATGACGGACGTGATGCGCTGCGTCGACACTGGACCGCGCAGGCGCACCCAGCTAAGACGTCAGAGCCTCAGCACAGAGCGCGCCTCGCGCCACACGCTGAAACAAAACAATAACCCGAAGATACCGGATTGTGGGATGATTGTCGCCGTGCTATGGGAATTGCTGAGAACGGCGTTACCGCGAGCATGGGGTTGAACATTTGATGTCGGCCAAACGTCATGTGCCAAGACTGATACGGCCCAACGGGGGAAAGATATTCGCTTGAGTCCCTGCATCGGCCGCCGTTTCACCAGGCAGGGGTGCACTGAGCACTGGGGCGACCGCCCCGTGTGGTCGCTTGCAGTCAGTGTCCTCGTCCACCAATATAGGTTTGGCCGTCACGACGTCAGCGATGACGAGAACGACATCGTCGTGCATCCTCTTCAGCCTCATCCACCATCAAATGCACTGTCCCGTGCCGCACTCGCACCTAGAATCTGTCATACCGGGTGGGAGGAGGCTCTGAAAAGGGGTCCAAAAAGGAAAAGGGTCCATAATTATTGCCCTCGATACCTCTTTGGGAATCAGGAATTTGAACATCACCAACAGTCTTCCCGTCCTGAGCCACGCCTCTCGCTACTGCAATCTCGTTGCTCCTGTAGGTTTGTGGGCTTCAAGTGTCATTTCGAAGCAGAACATGCACTTCAAGTTGGCATGCCCAATGGAAAGATGTACCACTTGTCATTTCTCTATGGCGGCTAAAACTCTATTTCGACCAACACGTTTCTGCCTTACTGTCGTTCTTTTTGCTTATTCCTTCCGTATCTGCTCTTTTGATAGTACGCTCTGAGCTCCTTTTTGTCAAGGTAGCTTGCCCATGGACCGTTAATGCTAGTCCTTAATACTAGCATCTTATACAACAATAAAGTTAGCCTGTACTCTCTCTATACTCTTTCCTAGCGTCCACTTATCCATACTTAGAATGGACAACACCCTATGTTTAGGCTTACAATTCCTACGGTTCCATACCTCGACAGTGTTGTTTGATAGACACCCATCGTCGATCGTTAAAATTCATCTTATGATTTTCCATATTCAAGTCGATCTTGATGAGCTGCAGACGATTCTTTTGGGATCAAGAACGAGGCTATCTCCTCCGAGGGCTTGGGCCGCCAGATGTCGATGACCCCAATGCCTGGTGGCTGGGCACAATGAACGGCCATGTTGCCCGGAAGTGCCACATGGGGAAAGCATCTCAAAGATCTTCAACTCTTCAAACACCAGTGCCTAGATCTCGAGCTTATTCCCACTTCAAGGGACATTTTTCTTGCAAGATCTTCTGGACATGAACCTGTCCTCTGGAGATATTTGCGCGGTAGACGCTGAAATCCGCTGCGGATCATTCGGGGACCGCAGGTCGACATTGGTAGCTGGCTGTCATCTCCTCCTTTTTCCAAACTCGCCTTGTTTCCGAGTTGAGCCCGACGTTCCATAAACCTGTTCTTCCTCTTTCTTACAAACTCACCTTGTTCCCGAGTTGAACCCGATTTTCAATATACCTGTTCTTTCTCTTTGAATAATCTGTCCCTCTGCTCTTCCTCTTTCAATAACCTGTCTGTCTGCTCTTTCCTCGTCATTCTTACAACGAAAAGCCCGTGTTCACAAATCCATCCGCTCTCCTGCCGATCCAGGTGTAACACTTTAAAAAAAAATTGGCGCACAAAATCTATCGTGATAAGCTCGGTATACTGTCCCGGTATAGAAACCTTTAATGGGCTACCGTATTTTCCCGCGGATGGGCTTGGCGACCAGAAATACCGGTATTCTGGCAAAAGAAGTTGGAAGGGTCCAACCGGGCGTACACATCGGGGTGTTCCATGTTAGCCGCGGTTCATTCAGCTGCCGTGGTGCTGCCACTTTCCACACACACGGCCTTGGGCAGAGCAGCGCCCTTTGAGCAAGCGGCCCAAGGTCGCTGACATGGTCAGGTGTAAGCACAGGCGAGGTGAGGCGAACAGCAAACACCCGCTTTCCACGTAGGTACCGTCTACCAATCTAGTGCCTCCATGTGGACGTTGAATTTGGAATTAATCATATTTCGAGGCGCTGGAGGCGTAGCGGAAGAGAATGAGGTGTGGCAGAGGTCTGTTGGTGGCAATTTTTGAAGTGAAATGAGGAATCTCAAAACGATGCAGGACGGTCTCCGGTGATGCGAGGCTTTTAAACAGCTGCGCGTCGGTGACGTATCGCCGTCGTGACATTGGAAACTGGGAAAAACTGGTTTACCAAGGGACGTGCCTTGGAGGAGGCAGTCACCTGGTGCGGCTCGTTGGCCATCACAAGTTTTGACAGGGGTGTGCTGGTGAGCCTCTTTTACACCGTGTTCTTGAGTAAAACCCTGTTTCCGTCAGCAACGGAGCGAAGTGGAGGTGGCAATTCCTAAAAATGCCAAGCTAAAATACCTATTTCTAATGTTCGGCCTTGCTTGCGGATGCGGCGGATGGCACCACGAACACATCTTAACAATGTGCCCAAACTGTGCGTATGGAACCCCGTCACTCTGCGGCAGAATTCAGTTCCAAAAACTTTTCAAAAAGCACTCGTCCAACATACATTCATCTCCTTTCTCACCGCTATTTTAAGCCGCCTCCATACCCTCCGCAAGTTCACGATTAACCTGTGTATATTCCTCTCGCCAATCCTCAAGAGTCACTCAAATTTCACAGCTCTGATAAAGCCAAAAACTTTCTTTCTTGTGTATCGTTATATGAACAGGATAAAAGCACTCTATATCAACATTTCCCAACACGAAACCTGTAAAGTAGATTGTCATTTTAGACACCTGTTTAAGCCTTGAAGGTCTCCTGCAAAACAAGCGACGACGGCGTTGCTCTTTCTCGACACCACATGCCTGCTCAAATAATGCCCCGAGTATAACCGTTTCATCCCCATTAACAGACCATTGTTCTAAATCCAAAATAGTATGATACCCAAGCATGATCCATACCATCCCCATTAACAGATCATTGTTCTAAATCCAAAATAGTATGATACCCAAGCATGGTCCCTACCATCACAATCTCAGAATCCCAGTACGGAAAACATTCACTAATATCCTCCTATCTAGTATTACTCTAAAACATATCAACATCGCACAGCCACATCCTGCCATCCGAAAATCATACCCTGTCGAATATCCTTCCATAAATCCTCATTGCTAGTACTAGCTACATCTCACTAGATTCACAGCAACACGTCCAAGTGCTCAATCTTTTATTCAACCCGACACACACGGTCAAAGTACACAATCCGAAATGTTGTTGCATCCAAGAATGCACAAAGATATCTCCCAACCACTTCCTAGCTTCTCGATTAGGCAAGGGTAATATGGTTTCCACCAAGCAAAACGGCGCTGTGTACCACAAGGCCCAGAACGCACGGTAATGGTTGAGAAATATGTGATTTACTTCTCATCCTATTGGAGCAGCTTAAAAAAACCGTTTGCCGGATTCAAAAGTGCACACCTTATCCAAATTCTTGCAATGCACGACAGATGCACCAAGTAAAATGTACGCATTTTTAGTTTAAGTAATCTAACTTCATTGTGGTTCATTTAAGTAGTTCCTAGCGAACATACGACCCGACAAACCAGGTATTCCATATGTTTCTAACTCTAAACGCCGTCCCATGCATGCATAATTTCATAGCAGGATCTTGCAGAGTGCAGAAGGCTGTAGACTTGGTCTGTGACCGTGATGAAAGAAAGAAAAGTAAAATCGAAGAGATAGAATAGGAAAATGAGCATCATGTCTGTGACCCGCCCTTGAGCTTTCCACAACCCGCGTACGGTGTGTTTACTGCACTCGCTGAAGCAGTTTTTAGTCCTCTCGTGTTAAGTCTATTACAATAGTTGTAAACGCTTCACTCGCCATCACACCCGGGTTCACATCGCAGTCGACTGCAAACCCAATGTCGCCATCGCCATTGCTATAGCTGTCGCGACATCATAATGGTCAGTATAGCCATCATCTATACCTGCTGTCGTCCATATCGCTATCCGAATCGTCGTCGCCTAAGATCAGTTCTCGTGCCCTCACGCCCTCCCTTCACATCGCCCTCACCTAAGGAAACAGTTACTAACCGTTCCTCAAATTATTCAGACGGTCTCTGGAAGGACTCGCCGCCCTGGACCCTGGTTTCGGCGTCCTCGGACTCTGGCCTCTTGTCCCCATCCTCGCCTCCTTCGCACCCTTCAATCTGACAACCTCCTCTTCCTTGAGACTCAGCAGTTTCTGTAACGTAGCGTTCTTCTGCTTGAGCCCATCGTTTGATTTGACCACACTGTCGAAGGAGCGATCAAGGTGCAGATTTTTGAGGGCAGCTTGTTTGCCCGAAGCTTGTTTTTTGGCGACGGCAAGTTCGGCAGTTAGAATATCATTTGCGTCTTTGAACTCTGTGGCGCGCTCTTGCGCAATGCGGTACTGTTCTTTTGTGTATTCGAGCGTGTTCTCGATGGTGGCTGCTTTGCTAATCGCGCGGTCTTCGGAAGCTTTGGAATCGGCGAGCTCTTTCTTCAGGCGTGCAATCTCTGCCACCTTCTCATCTTCAGAGGCAAGACCCGTGTCCTCAAACCCTTTGCACAGGGCACGCATGTTGTCGACCTCGGCGGATTGTTTGTTGAAGCGCTCGTTAGCACTATCCTTCTGTTTGATGGCGGTCTCGAGGCTCTTTTTGCAGGTTTCGATTTCACCAAGAAGTAGGCGGTGCTTGTGGTGTAGGCCTTCGTACTCGATTTGGCGTTTCTCCCATGATACAGTGTGCTCTCGGAAGCGCTTCTCGCTCACTCTCAGCTGAGCTTGGACTTTCTCAAGCGCTTGTTGTTTCTCATTGAGCTGCTCCTGAAGCTTCGAGAGTTGAGCGGCTGTTCCGGGCATCGAGTCACTGATATGGCTTATCTCGTTCTCAGCATTCAAGGTGCCCTGCGGCTGAGGGGTCATGCGCATTCGTTTCGCAGGATCGAGATGCTCTTCATCCAAGGGCCGTTTCGAGGAAATGGTGGCGGGAGCAGGCGAGCTGATAGCTTCTTGCGATTGCTGAGTCTGATACGTAACCTCTGGTTTGATGCTACCGATTGGTTTAAGAGGCCACTCCGTTTGTTCGTCAGCGCCATCCTGGTCGAGCGAGATAAGATAGTTGGCCACCATCTCTGCCGCTTGTGTTGCAGTCGGCGCTGAGTCATCAAGAGGGAAGCCAATGCTTTCGTAAACGTGGGCCAAACAGCAAAAGATCGTATGTAAACGTTTCTTGATATCAAGGGTATCAGACACATAGCGCTCGATGTGGCCGATCGATCTGGGAATAATAAGATCCAAGATGGGAATAGTCTGCCGATCAGGATTGCGATACCAGCTCTTCTTCCGGATCTGGGCCGCATTGATGCCTCCACCAAGACAAACGATCGCGCTCGGAGGTCGGACGACAGGACTCGAGTTGCTTGCCAACACAGTGACCATTAGTTGACCTTCTACATCATCAAGGTTGGCCCTACGGCCTTTGGCCGGTACCTGATAGTTGAGCAGTTTGCCCCTGCAAAACTTCTCCAATATATTATAGATCCGCTCGTCATCGTCCCCAACCACCAAGATGATATTCATGTCATGGTCTTGCAGAGATCGGAATAACTGACCTAGGAACCTGAATTTGACGCAGTTCTCCGTGTCCCACTGGCCTGCACTCGATGTGCCGTGCGATGACTGAGCAGCCTCCGCGAAAATAAGATCGACATGGGTCTCAACAGCTCGCAGCGTCTGGAGGACTTCTTGTACTTTATCCATTTCGTTGAAGTCCTCGGGTTCGTCCATGAAGCTCTTTAACATATCCTCATCGCGTTTGAGTTCTTGAGTGTATAGTGACCTTTGCCGTCCTTCCATTGGCAAGGGAACGATATGCTCTTCAGGCAAGAGCTCTAGGTCGTCATTGAGCAAACTTTCGGAATCGCTAGCGTCATCGGTATCCATTTGTATGGATGCCACTGATGGTGCCACTGTAGATGGTGCAGGGGCCGGAGCTGGACTAAAGATTGGGATACGGGTGGACAGCGGAGCGGGCGCAGGAGCAGATATGGAAGCAGGAACTTGAACGGCAGCTGAAGTTGGAGTGCATGGAGCAAGTCTTGTTCCCGAGTCTATGTCGTACGGATTGCCGTCTATTGGCATTTGGTTCATGTATGCATCCAGTCCTTGAATAATACTGGGTGGTGGATAGGGTCCGGCTTCCAGTGTACGTGGACTTGAAGGTTCTGCCGGAATATCCATCGAAGTTGCTGCAGGCAGATCAAACGAAGCTGGGGCAGGGATCGATGGTGACGCTAGAGTAGAATCCTGAGTCTTAGCTGGAGCCGGAGCGACAGCCTCAGGAGCAGCTAGCACCGATTCTCTTAGTGAAGTTGGAGCTTGCGGTAAAGGTGAACGGTCCGGGATAGTTGAAGGCGAGCGGGAGCCAGCCGCAGGCGTCACGGGTCCTAAGTTCAACTTCCGACGCTTTGGTACGAATGGGTTCTCTGCCCGTTTCCTCGCCATCATCTCCCGCATCTCTGCCTTGAATGAGCTCTCCAAGTGCTCTTCGATACTTGGATCAGACATGTTGACGTTTGATAGAGACGAGATGTCCAACAGAGTGTGTGGCCGAGGTGGTGCGTGGGAATCCAGGGTATCCACTGAGTAGGCTGGAGGTCGCGGCAGAGGCGAGACCAACGGCTGGGAGAGAGAGGGTGTTTGTTGTGACGAGTCGTGTCTTGAGTCGGGAGTCTGAGGGTCCCCTTCCTGATTTGCAGGTTCAATAGTTGGAAGGACGCTATCTGTAGAATTGTTCTGGGTGCTTAGGTATGGGTCTGAAGGCACAATCTGTGCAGCGTGCTGTGTTTGAGACGGTGCGCTTTGAGGTTCTGAGGTTGATTGGCTCGCTAGTGGCTCGCCGGAACTCTCCGAAGTTGTTCCCGACTCTTGCTCTTGCGATTTCGCTCCAAAGTCACGACGAGTGACGTTATTCTGGAGTACACCTTGAAGGGTACGAGGTGCTTTTAGATCAGTACCCTCAGCTACACGTGGAGATTCGGCAATGTGGTTGCGTGCTTTTGCGTGACGTACAGATGGCGAGTTAGGCTGCGCAACGTTGTTGGCTGTCTTTTTGTATGCGGTTGGCTCAATGAAATTGCCACGATGCTCGTATCCAGTTGCTGGATATTCTTTTGGCAGGCTTGAACTTCCAGTAAATCTTGTAGCTCCTTGTTGAGCAACGGGTGAACGAATTAGTGGCTGGGACGGATTCTTTGGAGGTGATGAATGCTCGACAACCAAACCCACGTTTTCAAACAAATCAACCGACTGAACTACTAACTGAGGTGCAGACGCGGGTTTGAGGGGCGAAGAATTCTCGGCGATGCTGTCCAGCACCTCGCTATTGTCCACCTCTTGCAATATCGGCTGAGATGGTGGTTCTATCTCGAGGACACTGTCAAGGAACGTGCTCTCGTCAATTACCACTGACTGAGACGGACTTTCGGGTTCGGGGGTTGGAGACGACTTGATGATAGGGTTTAGAGTTTCGCGCTCCTCGGGCTCCTGAGCAAGCCGAGTCGCAGGCTCGATGTCGGCCTCGGTCGTCTCAAAAGTATCGGATATTGCTCTGCCTTCTGCGTGTGGGCGAGCAAAATCCTGGGATGAGTTATGGGTCGATGCCAATGGCTCAGTCTCCGGAACAGAGGCGGGAGAACTTGGTGGTGATCCTCCCTCCTCTAGATTTGCAGAGGCGTTTAGATTTTCGTCGTTTGTCTCGCTGCTGGTGACTTCCTCACGAGGGTTGTGATTCGGGCTAGATGCTTCTTGTGTAGTGGGATTGTAGCTAGCAGTACTCTTTGTGTGCTGCTGTGTCGAGACTGAGACGTTCTGTGTGGTTGGAACGTAGCTTGCCAACGAATTTGAACTCTTCTGCTTTGATCCAGAAGCTTCCTGGGTAGTCGGAACGTAGCTCGCCGAAGGATCTGAGCTTCCCTGCGGCTTGGAACCGGAGGCAGTCTGACTGGTGGGGACGTAGCTCGAATGGTCCTGCTGGTTCGTCCCCGACGCGTCCTGTGTAGTTTGGACGTAACCAGTGTCCCCGTTTGAGCTTTGCGAATCCGGAACTACGCCCGTGGCCTGGAAGCTACGTGTAGGTGTAACGTAGGAAGTGTCGGGCTCGGTGTCCTGAGCGCTCGAAGAAACCCGATCTTGACTAGAAGAAGCTGTAGCGGCGAGCTGTGAGAAACGTTCGAAATTGTCGGGATCGAAGCTGCTTCGTGGAACAATCTCGATGCCTACTGCAAGGCGGCCGGGCTGGGGTACAGGAGCAGTTGTGGGAGTGCTCGGAGAAGTGTCCACTATAATAATAGGCCGAGTTGGAGATGTCGGCGTGTTGTTGGTATTGCGAGTGCTCCCTCTGGTGATGTGTGTGAATTGAGCGGTATGGGTGGGTTGCAATTGCTCCTTCCTCGGTCTGCCTCGACCCCTCCTAGGAGCTATTGGCTGGGTTGTGGGCTCTTCTGTCGAATTTCTCGGTCTACCTCTAGGTTCTGGCTCGACTGTGGGTGACTCTCGTGTATCTTTTCTGAGGGTGCCTCGAGGCTTTGGTTTGGCTGGAAGCGTGGGAACAGGCGCAACCTGTTTCTTTGGTCGTCCGCGTTTCTTCGGCACAATTGCAGCGCTCTGATTATTAACTTGTGTTTCCTCCCATATAGCGACTACATCCTCATCCGCATAATTTTTAGGTATCCAACCTTCAATTGCATTCCCACGAGCAGTCGTCTTGACAAAGTACCGTGTATCGTCTTCTTCCAGTATCTCTTCAGTACTCTCCCCTTTCCGCTTAGACCCACCCTTCGGAGGAGGAGGAGGAAGAGAATCTTCGGTGTCGCTGCTGGAGAGAACCAGGTTGCGCCGGCGTTTGTTCGTGTCCGTTTGTTGCTGTGTTGTGGACCGCTTCCGCTTCAGGTCATTTGCTTTCGGAGGTGCCATTACGCGGTCAGGCCGCTAGACACCGCAAGAGTACTGAAGACCGAGGCCATTGTTAGCGGACAAATTCTACAGCGAGTGTTGGACTGGCAGGCGCATTGAGAAGGAGGAACGGATGTGGAAGCAACGCGACGGATGCAGTACCCCACGCCAAGCGATGCGATGCACCTACCTTGTTCGGATGCGAGCCAATTGGAGCTAGGGGGATGGCCGCGGTCAATGAATGCAATGGAGACGGACTGGCTGAGGATGCTGTTTGAGTAATTATCGATATTCGAAGATGAAGAGGAAGTTGGATAGATTTCTTCTTTGATGGCTGAAGAAGAGAAGTTGCTGACGACTAGCAAGTCGAAGTGTGGTTCAGACAGAGCAGTGAAAAATTGACACGAATGGCTTGTGATTTGTGTACAATAGCAAGGTCTTCGTAATGGCCCTGTGGTCAAAAATGTTATTATGTTGATTGGTAGGCGAGTGATGTGTGAGAACAGTGAATGGAAATGGCCATATCTACGAAACCTTTGAGTTGCACAAAGTTACAATAGCAGAATGGTTGTTTGCTCTGATCGTACCGCATACGTTGGTGACTTTAGGTCACCACTGAATTCGGCCAGCACGCAAACACCTTCTAAGGCTCTCTTAACGCAACAATATCATAACGTATTGTTTTTCTCTGTTCACGATTTTAATTAATATATCAAAAAGACTGTGCAAGGCAAGTCGGTGCAAATAAAGTAATAAAAGTATTGTGATATAGCAATAAAACGTATGGTTGTGGGCTCCTTATTTCCCAAGTTCGTTGGCGCCCTAGAAAGTGACCAGATGTGTGCAAAGGTAGAATGGAGTAGGTCACATATCTAGAGCATTTTTAGTCCTTGTAGTCAGGTTGTTGTGCAGAGGGACAAGAGCGGAGAGAGTAATGAAAGAACTTTTGCATCTAGACTAGCCTAAAGAAGTCTGGAATATTGCACAATAGTGCAGATCGAGTACATTGAGCACACATTGAAATATAGCTCGCCTCGCCGTGGCATACATGCATTAAGCAATGAGGTGTGGCTAGACTTTATGAGCTGCACATTAGTAAACAAAGCCATCCCGCCCTAGAATAATGAGCCAACGAATTTTTGCAGTATATCCTCGAGCGCAACCCCGAGATGCAACTAGTACCTGCTCGGTCCGCGCTGGTTGCCCCGATTACCGCGATTTGGTGCAGGGCCACCATATCCACCACGCTGAGGCGGACCCTGCTGGTTCCATTGAGGTTGCTGAGGCTGTTGACCATATGGTTGAGGCTGACCATAACCATTCCCACCATATCCACCACGGTTGTTCCCGAATCCTCCTCGACCGTATGCATTGCCATTTCCATGCCCGTTATTGCCGCCATAAGCATTGTTGTTGAATCCCACATTGTTTCCATACCCAGGAGGTGGCAAATTGAACTGCTGCGGTGCATACATGCCAGGTGCTGGACCTCCAGAACCAGGAGGAAACTGCGGAGGGCCAGGTTGGAATTGGGTATGACCAGGATGCGGATGTAATGGCGAGAACGGTGGTGGCGGTGAATACTGGTGCATGGCTGGCTGGCCGGCAAACTGTCCAGGAGCTTGCGGCGGCATAGGAAACGGAGGCTGAAAGCCTGGCGCAGTGTGGGGAGGTGGGGGTGGAGGTGGAGGTGCAGGGTAGCTCTGGCCATAGTTGGCGGTCGGGGGTGGAGGTGGAAAATTGGCTGCAAGGTTCCCAACAGGAGGCGCGTTGAGCTGCGGTTTGGCTGGGCCTCGGTCAAAACGATTTGAGGGAGCTCGCGGCTTATCAACATCCATAGCGTCTTCAGACTTGCGGCGTCGGTCGTCATAGTTCCTATCATAATCGCGCGAAGAGCGGCGACGCTGAGAGTGAGGCCTGTTGTCATAGGATGAGGTTGAACTTCGTCGACTTCGGTAGGAGGAGTACGAGCTACGAGAGGTGGGGCGTTTGCTTGCGTAGTCCTCCTCCCGACTGATGTCGAGAAGATTCTCATGATCGTTTCGTAATTTGAGAATTCTCTCCGGAACACTGTGCTTCTGCATGTCCTCGCACATCTTCATGGACCATCCCCAGCCGTTACACACCGTCTTCCTCTCTCCAGTTTCTTTGCTCTCCTTGACCATCTGACCCATTGGATCCAACCACAAGTTATATTTTTCGGTTCCGCCCGTCGGGTTGTTTGCATTTGGTGCGAACTGTAGGTCAATCTTCTCGAAATAGTCATCAAGGAGGTCGCACACAGCCCTAGAGGGTTCTGTCTTGTGGAACCTCGTGGGTTTGAGATCGCGTGGATTTATAGCGCGGTTCGGGTTTCTGACCATTGGCTCAAGCATGTACGATGCGGGTAAGTCGTACCATGCTGCGTTCTGGGTACCAAACCAAGTAGGGAGGGTATATAACCCTCTCCTTCCTTGCGCCTGGTCCAACGCTCTGTTTGCTGCTTCTTGAACAGACTTGGTATGATGAGGTGTGAGGACTTTAGAGGTCTCCCAGAACTTCAAGAGTCCTTTCAGCTGGGTCTCGGGAACAGTGCCTCCTTTCGTCAGGCCAATGGCCGTCAGACTGACCAACGGGGCAAGATAAAGCTCCAGCCCATGACCAAACTTTCCAAAGGAGTCGTCGCCTTCAGCTCGAGGAAGAGCATCTTTGGCTTCGAGTGTGCCGGAAGTGACCTTATCGTCGGCTGAGGACACCTGGCGATGGTACTTGTCGGCATGGAGGACATCGCTGACGACGAAAAGGATGCGCAGCCGGTTCAGAATCTTCTTTTTGGGCGAAGCGCTCTCATCCGCTGTAATAAAGTGTGACAAAGACACCAGGTAGTCACCAAGCAAAGCCACACGCGTTGTGGATGGGGCTATGTTTTGCAGAATCCATTCTTTGCATTTCTATTAAACCAGTAAAAAACATATCCAAAGAAAGAGACCTGGGGTGAGGAGCAATGTAGGTAGATACCTGAATATTTTCTGGCGAGCACCGCGTGAACACGGCATCAAGATCGCTGCAGAATTGGGTGCTGGATGCGATTGGAACAGCCTCGAGGCTCTGATTGTCCAGCGCAAGCTTGTTGAGAGAGGTGCGGAATCGGTATTGCGCAACGTGGAACTTTGCGCGCGGCACATCGGTCGTGCCTAATGTGGTCCGACTCTGGTCGATGTTAGCCATCTCTTGTTGGCGCTATCACTGCACTGCAAGCACGCCGGAGGTTGCGAGGTGAGGAGGAAGTCGACGTTGGGGCGCGCAACCTTGAAGTGTTTTGGCGGGACGCTAAGAGACAAGGGCAGACTTAGTCATTAGTCTACGCACGTGCCCTTCAGACCACCAAGCCCCAAACGTCGCTACTCCTCCACCATGTCCACCAACGATGATTTGAACGACGAAATCTCCGCAATTAACTCCATATACGACGAGGGGACTTTCTCACCTGTAGACGGCAATGGCAATATCTTCAGTCTGCGTCTCCCATCATTTCCCTCTATAGCTCTGCGCTTAGAGTTTCCCAGAGACTATCCAGATGCCCCTCCATCCATTCTAGGAACACAAACCGTAGGCCAGGACCTGCAAAAAGGGATTGGAAGCCAAGTCGTAAATATCATTCGAGATGTTCTTGCCCAAGTATATCGACCTGGGGAAGCATGTATATTCGACCTGCTCGAGGAAGCACGTGAAGCTTTGGAGGAGGCAGAAAAGCAAGGTACCGTACTTTTACATGAGCACAGCGATCTTCCTCCGGCCACAGAGGTTGAGGCTGAAAGGTTCGCACAGTCAAAAGACGTCGACCTAGGCCCTGAACCACCCTGGGCCATCGCGCCACCTATCACGGAAAAGAAGTCTATTTTCATCGCCAGAGTGGCTCTCGTCAACTCCCCTGCCCAAGCAAAATCCTACCTACACCATTACCTCTCCACGGACAAGAAAGCCGCAAAGGCAACTCACCACATGACAGCATGGCGGATTCATGGCCAAAACGACACGAGCTACCAGGACTGTGACGATGATGGGGAGACGGCAGCCGGAGGCAGGATCCTGCACCTGATGCAGTTGATGGACGTATGGGATGTCATGGTCGTGGTAACTCGGTGGTATGGAGGTGTCCAACTGGGCCCTGACCGCTTCAGGATCATCAACACGGCCGCAAGAGAAGCGCTCATCCTTGGGGGGTTTGCGAAAGACGCGAAGGAGAATGCGGAGGGGAAGAAGAAGGGGAAGAAGTAGGCTCCATTCCATCTGGAGATTAACATAGCTAGGTGGATCGTCATCTACGAATGCCTGCAATATACTGGGTTTCGCTGCATAGCTTTGTCTACCGAGCTGGCTAAGTTATCATGTGCAAAGCTCGGATCAACCCTGATCCAATTCAAATTCAATGAAATGCTCTTGTTTTCTTCTTGTTCACTATCCAAGACTCGATATCCCGTACTCATCGCCACGAACACTCGCCGGAACTATCACCGCTCCATCACTGTTCAATACTTCCAAGCATCGCAACTCTACATTGACCTTCATGAAATAGGGGCTCGAACTTCATACCCATTACAGTCATACTGGCCAGGCGGATGGGATTGGGTGCCATGTTGTCTATGTTTACCTATGTGTATGTGCCCTGAGGGTTATTTCCTCGGATGGAAAAGTTTGATGCAATCAACAACACGTATGGGCGAGAACCGCTGAAAATGACATGATTGCTCGGCAGAGGTCAGTTTCGAAAGCATCGTGCCCGCGTTTCCTCCCTCTATGGCGACACCGGCAGAATAGACTCGGCTTCAGATTGTCAGCCATCTAGGTGACGGACAGACAATACTAGCCCGAAAGCAGTGTCATGTATGGATGATCTTTGCCATGCCCGACCCCGTCGGTACTACGCGTCCACGATGTCCTGACCCACTTGCTTAACACCCTCAGCAACCTCCTCAACACCCCACATCTTGTCCAACCTCGCAATAACCCCTTTCCTAGCATCCTCGGATGGCCATCCCTCCCCCGGCAATACCACGGCAGCATTTTGTCCCCTCCACATCCGCGGGGCAGGAACATTCGCCCCATTCTCATCGTCTACATAGCCATACGTAACAAAGTCCAACAAGTATCGCTGCACACACAGTCCCCTCCTCGCCGTCTCCTTGAAGAGCAAGTCGAGCGCACTCTCCAAATACCCCTCGGCAGCACTCCACTCCTCACAAGCCAGCAACCCCCACTCGGTCTCCTTCACGCCATTCTCAACCTCATCCTCCATCCACGGATTATTCTCGACGTCGAGATCCGACTGATCGTACGTCTTGATCATGAGTTCCGTCGTGTCGTCGTAGTCCAGCACCAATCTCCCCGCCAGCACATTCCCCAGCACGACCAACGACCTCTGCATCAAGAGCAGATGCGCGAGTTCACCGACCCCGTTCCCGAGCACGGGATCCGAAAACCGCATGTCCAGCTTCACGAGGAAGAGATGAAAGAGCAGCAAGTCGCGATCGCCCCAGATCTTGCGGTCCTGGAGGAACGCCTCTCGCCACGCGTTGGTCTTGCGGTCCATGGTGATCCAGAAGAGCATCACCACCTTGCTCGTCTCCTTTGGGACTCGGTGTCCCTCGAGCGCTAGGCGAGTGAGGATCTCGCGAACGACGGCGTTCCGCGAGAATACCATCTTTGTCCACCGGATGCTAGGGATATCGCGCGCGAGGTGCGACCTGCCGTCCATGGGCCGGAGCATGGGGTCCGAGATGCAGAGCTCGGGGTATACGGAGGGCGAGAAGACGTAGGCTGCTTCTTTGGCGTGGTAGCATGCATAGTCGTGGACGATGGAGTTGGAGTACTGGTTGAAGCGGTAGTGAAACTCTTTGTCGATTGCGAGCAAGTCGTCTAGGATGTCTGGCTCAAGGCGGATCGCAAATTGGAAGAAGAGGTTTCTGTGGCGGAGGATGGTTTTGTAGACATTGAACTCGGGCTGCTGGGTTAGTACGGTGCCCGGTACGGCGAGGAGAGCGGAGTTGGCGACTGTGGTGTGGCGGTGGTGGTGACGGCGGACGACTTGCGGAGCACCACTGGGGTCGCGGGGGGTGGTGAAGGAGGCGACAAACTGGCGCACGTCGCTGATGTCGGCGTCATCTGCTGTGCGTTTATTTGAAGCCTTAAACGGGTTTGCCATATCGACCGTATAAGCTGTGCGACCAGAGGGTAGTTGAGGCAGCTGGGAACTTGTGGGAAAGATTCGTGGTTGCTGGGTGCAGAAGCTAAGTAGAGGTTCAGTGTAGAGTTGGCAAGTGGAGTTGAGATGCGATGGGTGTTCTATAGGGACAGAGATAAGTTGGACGTGATATTTATGTGTGTTAGCGAAGAAGCCATTGGAGGCGCCTATTTGACCGTAGGAGAATCTGAAGGTGAAAGTGAAGGTGAAAGATCAATATAAATAGTAGCCGAAGGTTATTCAAAAGCCTTCTGAGGAGCATTGCAAGTTTTTTGGCCTAAGGCCGAGGCCTAAGAACGACAGCGTTGATTTCCGTGTAAGAAGAGGATTCTTTTGCTATAGAACGGAAGAAAAGTTATGCTGCTGTATGTTTCGCTTGGAAAATGCATGGGATACATATTGGTGTGTTAAACTTTTTAGCACCAAGTGTTGAAATCGCGTCAAGAGAAAGGCGACAAGTTGCGATAGCAATGAGACGAGAGTTTGCTCTGCAAAGCAGCAGACCAGTACACAAAAGAAAAGTCGCACCAGCACAATAACGAAAGTAGGAACCGTGAATGGTGGATACCATCACTGATTGCCTGTTGAAGGCTCCGATGCATCTAATTTAACGCAATGAAATGACATGACCGCCTACCTAGGAGTGGATGAACACCGCCTATAACGCCGTTTCACATGAGATCATCATACAAATCAATATCAATCAAAACAGAAGGCTCTATCTCCGGTTGATGAGGCTGAGGAACTCCTCCCGCGTTTTGGCAGTCGATCTCATACGGCCTAGCATGCAGCTTGTGGTGGTGGTGGCTCCGGTCTTCTGGACTCCTCTCATGACCATGCAGAGATGGCTTGATTCTACGACGACGGCGACTCCCTGGGGTTGAAGCATCTCGGACAGTGCGAGCGCAACTTGTTTCGTCAGGCGTTCCTGTACTTGGAGTCTGCGTGAAAACATCTCGGCGATTCGAGCGAGTTTGGAGAGGCCGATGACTCGGCGGTTAGGAATGTATCCTATGTGCATCTGGGAAGGAAGTTAGTTTACCATACTGCGGCTTGGATTTGTGGCGCGCACCTTTCCCGTAAATGGCACTAGATGGTGCTCGCAGAGCGAGAAGATCTCAATGTCCTTCACGATGACGAGCTCGTCATGGTCCTCGTGAAATACTGCTCCGTTGACGATGTCGCGCAGGTTCTCCTCGTATCCTTTTGTGAAGAATAGTAGTGCTTTGGCATAGCGTTCGGGGGTATCTCGTAGGCCTTCGCGATCTGGGTCTTCCCCAACGCACTCCAGGATTGTCCGTACGGCGCCGGCTAGCTTTGCCAGCCGCTCTTCCTTTTGCTCTTCGGTGGCCTGGCTTCTCTCGCGCGTGCCGCTGCCTTGCACGAATCAGTAAGCAGTCTGGTCACAGCCCCGTATCTACTTACTCGGCCAGCTGAGTCCGTCGAAGTCTATGGTGGGATGCTGGGTATACGGGCTCTGGGCGCGGCTCGTCGCCAACGGGGTGCGCGCAACAGCGTCGTGGTTGTAGCCCTCGACGTCAATCTCGCTGTGGATCATCTTGTGTCGGTCCTGTGCGCCTCGATGGTCCGTGTTGGAGCTCGGAGACTTGGGGAAGTATCCGTTGTGGTTGGCGACATCGAAGTTCACGGCCTGGCGACCGCGGTTCGAGGACTGTATGGCAGCGAAGAGGGAGTCTCTCTCTTTCTTGTCGCGAGCTTCGGTCGAGAGGCTGAGGGGAGAGGAGCCAGAAGGGCCATTGGCAAGATGGGAAGGTATGGCGGCCTTTGGCTTGAAGGGTGGTGAGTCCATGGCGGGGAGGTGGGGAGTGCTTGGAAGAGAAAATGGCAGAGATGGCATGCACGGGTTTAGGATTCGAGTATTCTTCCGCTAGGAAGACGGAGCGTGGAAGAAGAAGGGCACGAATGCCTGCGAAATGCGACAGGGTGGTTGCATGGCTTCGGGGCTGCAGAGATCTGGAGGATGACTAGAATCAAATTATGGACCGCTAGCAATTCCGTTCTGCGGGCTAACTTAACTTTTGCGCCGCGGCGTTGACGTCTTCTCCGCTTGGCGCCGCCGCCGAATCACGAGGGGCAGGCAAGTTTGGCGTGAGGGCTTGTTTCGGCGTCTCAAGGTTGGCAGCCTCCAACTCGCACAACGACTCATCCACACCACCACACACGGCCATCCCGCACCAACCTCTACACCCGCGCCCCGCCCAAACGAGGTACGTACCATGCCGTTGACGCTGTTATTCTCCATCTCGGGCTCACAACGCGCTTTGCGCAGCATGCCGAATGTGTGGGAGGAAACCGCGCTACATACAGAACGGCAGCTCGATTGCGCGCATCGACTCTCCGGCTGCGTCGCCGCATGCATGCGTGGACATGATCTAGTCCGCCGTGAGCATCTCTTGGAATGGCCATAGTACCATGGTATGTTCGTGTAGATGCGAGTGCTTTCAGGCTTTCAGGCTTCCACAATGAAGGCGCGGGGAAAGGAGGGTGGAGAGAGAGACAGAGAGAGACGCCACGAGAGCGGAGACACAACCCATCTATCTCAGTATTCGTCTTTCACGGTTGGCAAGGTAGCAGCACGACGTAAGATGACTTCGCGCTGTTGTTGGGCGTTAATTCTGTGGCTCTATCGATATGCTGCCTTCAGCACGCGCGCGATGGTGCCAACATCCACACCTCTGAGTCGTCCTGCGTTGGACTACCTACGACAGAGACAGAGACAGGAGCAGTCCTTATGAAGCAAGATTCCCAACCCGCTCGCGAAGGAGGGAGGGCTTGTTTACTGACGTGCGTTTCCTCTTCGATGAGCCAACCTCAGATGTATGGTTGCTGGCCTGGATGCCTGGATGGTGATACCAGTTGCATCTCCAGTGGTCCTTTCTACCTGGACCAGCTCTCATGGCTTTCCGCGCACCCGTCACCTCTCTGGTCCGACCACGCCGAATCGGACTGTCCATCTAAGATGATATATACGGCTGTTTGCAGATATCTGCCGTCAAGCTCTGCAGCAACCCCAGCCTGATCGCACCCGACCCTGCACCCGTTACACCTTTGCAGTATCCCGCGATCGCCGTGTTGCGCACCCCAAAAGCCCGACGAATGTTTTATCCCTTCTGGTGTCACTTTGATTTTATACCTGAGCGGCTGCTGGTGCAGTATCTATAGTGTGCATCCGTTGCTCGTGCCGTAGATAGATGTTGTCTTGTAGAACTCAGCCCGCTCTGCTGGGTCGGCGTGCCACGAGGGAGGGCAGCGAGACAAAAGAAACCGTCCAGAGGAGCGCTTGGAACTGAAAAAGGGCTAATTGTCTGGGAGGCTGAAGAGGGCAGAAGTTGTCGAAGGCAGATCACGGGGTCTTGGCCCAATCCGGAGCGCGGGCTGGCACCTCAGAAAGCTTTGGCTTCGAGTGCGCAACGGCACGAACAGCAACCCACTAACTCGGAGTGAAGGGAAGACGCGCATCTGTGATTGTCTCTCGAAGCCGGTCGCTGCACTCTCTCTTCTGTCTATCTGTTTCATTGTTACCTCCCCCGACCAGGACAGGGCCACGAGACAGTCTGAAGTTCTTGTCGTTCGGCTAGTCCGTGACACTCAGACCCGCGAACCTTGATGCCGCCGTCCAGCACCCTTCGCTGATGTTATTCCTGTCTACATGGCTAGTTCGCGACGGGCTGAGATAGATCAGTGGAGACCAGCAGAACCATCTATCCGAACCAGAGAAAAGGAGCGCCCGAGGGAGCGGGCTGTCGACGCGAGAGCAGCGTCACCACCGCCACGCAGCGCGCGGGACTCCACCAGAAGGGACACTCACAATACCGACACGCGAACAACGACAAAACACGTGAGGAAATCCTCGCGTGAGCGCAGCGCGAGCAGGGAACGGGACAGGCCAAGGCGTCGAAGTCGTGGAGACTCAAGGGAGGGCCGTCACCCACCAGGCAGAGGAAGGGCGCCCAGTGCAGATAGCAGGGTTTCGCACTCCCACCGACACCACCACCACCATCACCACCACCATCATCGAGACAGCTCTCGCGCTTCCAAGCGACATCGCAGCCGCTCGCCATCTGTGCACCAAGACTCGCACAAACGGCCTAGGAGAGAAAGAAGTCGCAGTGCAGAACGCCCTGCCTCGCGAACACGTCGCCCAGACTCATCTCACAGACCGACAGATAGGGCATATTCACCTCGTCCACCCCGCCCCGACCGCGAGCGTCCACCACGACGGCCCACGCCAGACTCGTACATCCCACCAACCCCTCGCCGCCGCTCTCGGTCTGCCGAGTTACATTACAGATCCGCTGCACCAAGGGGGCGGAAGAGGTCCGCCTCGCCAGACAGGAGACTCCGGCGAGACGAGTCGCCCCGGCGTCATTCACCCACAAGACCCCACAAACGACATCACACTCCCCCTGCTGACGACAGAGAAAAACCACACAAGCACACTCCCAGGAACAAGGAGCGGAGCCGTAGTCGCCCTCCCAGGCGTCCACGATCACCTTCCCCACGAAGCAGGCGGTCGCCAGCACCTGTCAGGAGAAAATCCCCATCCCACTTGAGGCGCGAAAATCATTCGCCTGGCAGAGGTCGCTCCCCGCGTGCACCCGCCCGTCGACGGTCTCGCTCTCGATCGCCGCTTCCGAAACACAGGCAAGCAAGAGAGGCAGATAAAGAACACGACTCCAACAAACCTCCAAGAGCAAACCGAACCACATCACGGAGGGCATCCCCTGCGCCTCACTCTGGCGACGTCCGAGACACTCGTAAGGATAACGAAGAGGACGCAAAGATGAGAGGTGGCGCCTACCATTATCCAAGTCGACCCTCACGGCCTGGCGTCGACACCCAGCAGAATTTCGCGCACTCGCCACCGTATGCAGGCCCTAACCAATACTCTCCCCAAGGTCAATCGCCTTACCATGGTGGAAGAGGTGGGTGGAGTGGACAGCAACATCCTTACTCCAACCAAGGGTACAACTCTCTCAAACGCTTCTACATTGCCCTACGCTGACCAAACATAGATCGCCCATGCATGGCTACTCACCTAACCAAGCTGCTTATCAACAGAACTTCTCTTCACCTGGTCACCAGGGCGCATATTACGCCGGTTCACAGTACCAAGCCTCACCACACCAAATGCAGCCAGGCTTACAGAACTCTCCATATAGGGGAGGACACAGCGGAGGCTTCCGTGGTAACCACTTCAATGCGGTTGATCGAAGGTTGTCAGGCGCTAGTCCAGCTCCAAGCTACCCGCCTGTAGCGAGTCAACGAGGTCGTGGTGGTGCTCCTCCCGCACAGTTTTCAAATCTTTCTTGGACCCCAACTTCAGGTACTCGGGGTGGTCGCCCTGCCACCGAGGCTCCACGTCCCTCCAATCCTACTACACAGCCATCGACAACCCCTCAAGGAGTAACTGCCCCTTCGGCGCCGGTCGATGAGGATGACAACCCATTTCGACCTTCCAAGGATCTACGTGTAGAAGACGAAGGTCCTAAGGAGGAGAAAAAGATGCCTCCACCCAAAAAGTTAACAACACCTTCACAGCCGAAATCCGGCATCAGCTTTTCACTCGTCAAGACGAAGAACCCAGTCCCACCTACGAGCAAAGCTCGACTGGAACCAGTAGAGGCAGAGAAGCCAGAGCCGACATCCAAAGAATCAATACTCGAACCTAAAGCGAGAGGGACCTCATCTCGTGACTCGAAACAACCTACAGACTCGAGAAGTGAACGAGACAGGGACTACGATCGTGATCGGGAAAGAGAACGCGACCGGGAATATCGAGAGAGAGACCGACGCCATGAAAAGTCAGATCCCTACTATGACAGGAAGCCAGCTTATAGAGATCCCCGCGATACCCGAGATCCAAGAGATGCAAATCATTATCGAGATAGGGAATACCGAGACTCTCGAGACACTCGTGATCTGCGAGACATTCGAGATCCTCGAGATCCTCGAGATCCTCGAGACCTGCGAGACCCGCGCGATCCACCACGAGATCCACGAGATTCGCGAGACATGCGGGATCCGAGAGACCCTCGCGACAGGGAGCGAAGGGATCCATGGCCTGCGCGACGTCCTGAAGCTCGACCCGAGAATCGATTTGATAGCAGGACAGAGCGAAAGGAGCCGCCACCAGCGATACCCAAGACCAAGATGATTAAGATGACACGCATCAAAGCTCGACCAACCCTATCTGATGATTTCGCAGCTTCAGACTCCGTGTACTACCGAAAGCCAGGCAATGAATCAGTGGTTGGGTCTGGTACATTCGGAAAGGTGTTCAAGGGTGTGCATGTGTATACGAAAGATATGGTCGCCCTCAAGAAGATTCGGATGGAGGGCGAACGCGATGGTGTAAGTGCTTCTGCCAATATGCTATATGGCCTTCTCCTGACGTACCACAGTTTCCCGTTACCGCTATTCGAGAAATCAAGCTACTGCAATCCCTCAAACACGACAACATCGTCAACCTGCGAGAGGTCATGGTGGAGAAGAATGACTGCTTCATGGTCTTTGAGTACCTGTCTCACGATCTAACCGGTCTCTTGAATCACCCCACATTCAAACTTGACCAGGCGCAGAAGAAGGATCTCGCTAAGCAACTCTTTGAAGCACTTGACTATCTCCACCGACGAGGCGTGTTGCACAGAGACATCAAAGCCGCCAATATCCTCGTCAGTAACACCGGCCAACTGAAAATTGCCGATTTCGGTCTCGCACGATTCTATGCAAAACGAGACAAGCTCGACTACACGAACCGTGTAGTCACTATCTGGTACCGCTCCCCCGAACTTCTCTTAGGAGAAACACAGTACGGTGCTGCCGTTGACATCTGGTCCGCCGCATGTGTCTTGGTGGAGATATTCACCAGACACGCCATCTTCCCTGGCGATGGCGGCGAGATTAACCAACTGGACAAGATCTACAACGTCCTTGGGACACCAACTGTCGCAGAATGGCCTGGCATCACTGACATGCAATGGTTCGAGCTCCTGCGGCCGACTGAGCGAAAAATCAGCACGTTTGCGGAAAAGTACAAAGAGCGTGTGACACCAGCGGCGTTCGACCTCCTTTCCGCGATGTTCTTGTATGACCCTGCGGCACGGCCCAGTGCGTCTGATGTTCTTGAGCATCCGTATTTCACTACGGAGCAACCAACTCCCAAACGAGCAGAGGCACTCAAAGAGCTTCAGGGTGATTGGCATGAATTTGAAAGCAAAGCTCTGCGGAAAGAAAAAGAGAAGCAGGACAAGGAAGCACGGCGAGTAGCACGAGAGGAAGTACACAAGAAAGATGGCGAGAAGCGACGAGCGGAATCTACAGCAGAACCGGAGCGCGAGGCCAAGCGTGTGCGGAGTGAAGCTGGTGATAAGACGGGCTGATCCCACTTTCAATGGAAAGTTGGTTTGGTCTTTGCCATATGAAAGATAGAGTATTAGTAATTTTCAAGGAGCAGCTGCTTACGGGTATATTCGTTGGTTGTAAATGGACGGGGACGACACGACTCAATATTGGGCTATCTTTGCTCGGGGGAGACGTGGGGTAGAAGATCATGTTTTGTCGATACCTATCAATATATTTTCACTTATTCGGTTCATCTTCGGTTCTCACGTGGCCCTTGGCAGGGGAAGTCATACTAACTTGTTTGGCGGGGGGATGTGTATTCACTTCTATGGCAACGAACCATATATGCACAGTCTTTGTGGGAACGGGTCAGCTATGACTGGTAGCATTTGGGGGAACCCTCACGCATCAAGCCTCGATGTTTCAAATTCACAACGTGTGACTAGAGAATTCGATCTTTGCGTGCTGATGTACTGGAATATGTGCAATATGGTAACACGCACAGCATTCCTGGATGAGGACAAAAAGCAGTCAAGTTACTACAAGGCATGGTCATCAGGCTGAATCTAATGTATGTCATACTTCAACTGATTGGCTACGTACCCATACGTAAACGTGGTAGTGACGAGCTGTATGTTTACCACAAGGACTGAGGCCAACGCCAGCTACCAGCCCTTGACTACACTTGGGGGCTGCAGCGAGGTTGTATATCTTGCCTAGTCCTTTTGCTTTGGTATCATATCTGGTACTATGTTTGGATATGTCGAAAGCGCCTCGCCCATCTCAGAGTTTGCTCCTCACGCTCTGGTCGCTCTCTTTCTTCATCCTTTTAATCACATCCTCTACCTTCGCAAACTGATAGTAGAACTGCAAGCTCTCAGGATTTGCCAGTGTCCCAGACGGCTTAATGATTCGCCCCGAGACGATCTGCTTAACCGGTAACTCAACCTTCTTCAAGTTGACAGTCGTCTATGGTCCCTATTAGTCAATTGAACCAGTCACAATGCAGGAACGGACTACTCACCGGGATATCCCAAGTCTGAAACACGTATCTTGGGACATGTCTCTTACTCCTCTCCATCCCAATCTTCTCCTTAACCCTCCTCACCAAATCCTCCGTGAACCTCTCTCCCTCGTTCATCTTCAAAAACAGCATCACGCTCTCATCCGCATCTTCCTCCCTCCTCTGCCCCACACAAACACTATCCGCGATCTCCGGAAAATGGCTCTCAAGCACCGTATATATCTCACTGGACCCAAACCGCACCCCACTAGGATTCAGCACACCGTCCGCCCTTCCAAGAAACAGAACTTGTTTGGTAACAGGATGCACCTGGATGAAGTCGCCATGCGTCCACACGTGCGGAAAGCGCGTATAATAAGCGCTCTGGTACTTCTCGCCCGTCTCATCGCCCCAGAAGAAAACAGGCTGATTCGGAAACGAGGCGGTAGCGACGAGTTCGCCGGGCTCGCCGTCTGCGACTGCCTTTCCGAGCCCGGACAGGATCATGCTGTCGTAGACTTCCATCTTTGTGCCTAGCGCTTTGCCTTGACAGCCACCTGAGTAGACGGGAGTCAACGGGTTCTCGATCCCGAATGCGCCGGCGAGGTCAGTGCCGCCGGCAATGTTGCGTAGATGAACCGAAGGCGGAAAGGCGGTGTCGTAGAACCATTCGAATTGAGATGCCGAGAGGACCATGCCTGTCGTGAGGACGGCGCGGAGAGCGGAGAGGTTGAAGAGCGATCGTGGGACTATGGAGTTCTTCTCAAGTTCGTGGAGGTAGCGGGGCGAGGTACCGAGGTCGGTGACTTTTTGTTCGGCCGCAATGGAGAGGAAGGTTGTGGGTGAGGGCTGGAAGGGGGAGCCGTCGTAGAGGACGGAGCGGGAGCCGTGGAGGAGGCATTGGATGCTTGCGAGGTACATGATCCAGCCAGTCTGAGAGCACATTCAGTAAGTTCATTCTACACTGTTCCCCATGGGCAAGGAATAGGGACAAGTCTTACAGTTGTGTATTGCAACACCACACTATCTGGCCTTAGCTCTCGATGCAGCTTCCCTTCTTTCATAGCATTGATCAACACTCCCCCTACAGAATGGACGATGCATTTGGGCGTTCCTGTTGTCCCGCTCGAATATACGATTAGAAAAGGATCCCGGAACGCAACTCTCTCGAACCTCAACTCCGCGTTTTGGTCCCCCTTCTCCAGAAACTGCTTCAAGCTCATTGTCTTTTCTAAACCCTCTAATCCCGCTGGCTTACTAGCGAATCTAGGCTGAGCTACTACGCCCTTAAATTCTTGCACATCCTTCATACCTGTAACGATCTCTGCAATCTTAGACCGTAAGTCGATCGTCTTCCCATTGTACACCGCACTGTCATCCACGAAAACATAAACAGGCTTGATTTGTACCAGTCTCTCCAGTATACCTTTGGTGCCCATATCCGTACTACTGGAACTAAACAGCCCACCTAAGCTCGTGATCGCCATGAAGCAAACAAAGGTTTCAAAGCTTGTAGAAGCGACAATAGCAACGCGATCGCCCTTCTTTATGCCATAAGCGCGGAAGGCTGATGCGAGATGAGCAACTCGCGAACGAACGGTGCCCCATGTCACATGTCGTATTTCAGTGTTGCCTTCGCGGATCTCCGTGAGGGCGACCTTGTGGTCTTCTTTGTGTATTGTGCTGCGGGTGGATGGAGAGCCTGGCGTGGCGGAGAAGAGAATGTTCTCTGCGAAGTTGAGGGATGTGCCTTGAAACCAATGCGGGACTTTATCCATGGGGATGCTTGTATCGACAACCTGGAAGAGTCAGTTGTGGTATAAAATCACACTGACAAATAAATGCAAGTTTTTGGAGGAAATAAGTAGTAAAGCATGACTGCAAAGAGGAGATAAAACACAAATTGTGGTTGATAAACCGAGCTTGAAACAAACGGATCTGATCTTTGTTCAAGATTGAGAAGATGATAAATGAATTTTTTAGATAGTGCTCTTTGATGGGAAATAGAGAAAGCTTGGGGATAAAATAGCAAGAAGTTCTTCTTGCGCAGTTGCAATAAAGGGCGATGTTCGATAAGTTACGAGGCTGAATAAACCAACGACAACGAACATGATTGCCATGGTGCATTGATTCTTGAAAAGAAAATGGAAAATAATAGAGGACTCAAATCAACTTACCTTGTCATGTTTCCCTTCGTAAATCAACCCGCTCGTCTCCCAAAAATCCTCCCAGAACTCAGTCCTCCTATCTCCCACACTCCAATCATACAATTCTTGGAACGTCTAAACTTTCATGTCAGCAACCCATTCCTACTTCACATCTAGCCCAAACATCTCTACTTCTAGCACGTATAGTGAAGGCGACATGCAAGTACCGCAGCTAGACTCAGCATCCACAACTTCGCGCCATCCAACACAACCCCAAGAAAATATTCCCAACAAACGACCAAAACACAAATAAACTTCAATCTAGAGCCGCATATCTGGAACCATGGAACATCCACACATGAAACTCTCAAGCCTCGCGGCTAACTCGTGGTGTTGTCGGAACATACTCCGAACCCCACACCCGCGATCGCGTCTGCGCTAGAGATTCGGAGTATTTCCGACATATGCAAACAAATCAACGCGTGGGAGTTGTGTACGTGTGAACGAAAACTACAGATAAAAAAAAAGACTACATCTGCGTGCATAGCATAAGTAGTGAAACATAGCCGGATGCACAACGCGAAGCCAACACGCCAGCGCCCAACATAACGAAAAAAAACTCAACACAACAACACGAAAATAATAGTCGCAACATCCAAGCTCTTATGTGAAGTACGGCCCAGAATATCGGAAAAGAAACGTGATAAGAAGATAATGGAGGTGCAAACTCGAACATGTGTGGACGAAGAAACGAGCTGCTTACCCGCATATTCCGACCGCGCTTTCGGTTTACGCCCTGCATGAATTTCCACATCTCGGTGCTTTGAGGACTCGCATGTTCCCAGAGTTTGCGCGGAACTTCCATTATCGAGGTTGAAGACATTGTGGTTTTGGAGGCCGAGTGATGGAGAGGATGGAGAGGCAGGATTGCCAATTGAATAAGGAGTGATGATGTGGGGGAATTGACCTCGGAAGCGGCAATGGCAATGGGTCAGAATAACGTGACCGCTGCTATATGTGTCGAGTGAGTGTGCAGCGTGTAGCCGACTATACAACTCAATATATTGCACTAGTACGTAGTACCACGGCAATTGAGGAGGACCTTTCAATCTTGCGATAGAAAAGGAAGTGACAATCGATACAAAGAGTAAAGACGTCCAATACAGAAGCAATTAATGTTGTACAAAATAAATCTTTGGATACACTTTTTTCACGCAATTGACTTTTGTCTTGACCTCGGTGCAACATAATCCCCACCTGCGGGGAACGGAAAAGCTCTATCACGGAAAAGCGTGTGGAGAACTTCCCCACACAATTCCAGCTCTTACGCTACAAGCGGAAAGAGTTAGCGGCCACATGTTCGGTTCGACACACCTTATCGCAGCCCCAATTTCAGAACACCAAATCGCGGGCACGATCTATCACCCCTACCCCATCGTCCTCACGAACGAAATTAAACCAGCGGACTGGACTCAACCCAGAAACTTTACAGTGCGGGAACTTGCGCCATCACTTGAGTGACGGACAGGGGTTGCCGAAGACCTTCCGTGTCTGGATCTATGTGAAACAAGCTACGTGGAACGGCTGGAACCTTTGGTCACACGCATCGCGAATACGATCAGGATCCCGAGGTTTGGGGACTGGGAGCTTGGTGTTCGGGTCGTGGAAGACGTGAGTAAGAGGTGTACGTGGTGCAGGCAGGGACTGCGTTGTACGTTGGAAGCAAGTGTATTGGTGGGATGTATGGCATGAAGGATACTATAGTGCGTCGTCATGCGACCGCAGTTCCAAGCTGCGCATAGTAGGCGATGTAGGAAAAGAACACGCAGCTTGCAGACGCAAGAGTGGCGATGACCTGCAACGTAGACAAAGCGTTATATGCGCAGATATGAAGACTCGGTAGCGCAGACGCGTACGCAACGATATCCTAGTACCAGCGATAGCCACGCAGTTGGGAATAAGTTCGTAAGCTGGGAGCAGGCATGCGAACAAGTGGGTATTTGTTTCGTTTCATGCCAAGGACGAAGGATGCCGATTTCGCTGAACCATCAAGGTACCTTCTGCTTCAAATAGATAGATTGCGAGGCTGCGAAGCGTAGATTGATCTCACGTCGAGTAAGGCGCAGGAGTGCTCCTAGAAGATATATTTGTGCGTGAGCCCGACCCCACAGTCTTACATTACTCCTGAACGTCTAAAGTATGGAGAATGGGGATCCGTATTACCTGGCTGTGGCTGTTCGACGCGAAGGCAGATTCGGCGTTATTATATCGTGATCGAGAGAGAGAGAGAGTTGTTTCGTCGTGTCGATCTCAAAATGAGATCGAACAAGAACGTCGTCATAGTAAAATTAAGGTTGAAGTGCTAAGAGATAGCGTAGCGTTCGCGGTTATCGCAATTCAGCGAAGATTGCACTTGAACCCTGGAGATCGTAATGTTACGGTGGACCCTTATGATCGTGTTTAGTAGTCTCGCACCAGCAGGTACGTGTAATTAAGAGCAGCAGATAAGTCTAATTGAGAGCAGCGATATGTAAGATGAAATTAGATGAGCCATTGGCATCAATCTTTCATATTGTATGCTATCATAATAAGAACGATTGATGATCGTGATATCTTCGTTTAGACAAGGTGTCGAATGCGAAAGAGTACTAAGCAACAAAGAAAAAAATGAATGAAGAGTTGAAAATATAAGAAACGTGACAGCCATCATAAAAGTATAAAAGTTATCCAAGCGGGTATCGCGACAACAATCTTCAACGGAAAAATAAAAGACCCCTACTCAAATGAAGGATCCCAATGCCAAACCCAAAAACGCCAATGATTTCGCCGAATCTGGGCCACGACGCTGTCAGTGTGGATGCACTTTAAAAGACTCGTGTAGAATAATGCTAGTCCACATGTAATCCCAGAACGCCGGGAAGGAAGCAACAACAGAGATGCGATCTGAGCTCGATATCGCGAAGTGGGTCTAGTACCCGCAATAGAATGCAACCGAAACGAAACGGAAAAACGGAGCACCGACAGGCCTCACGCCACGTGCCTGCGTCGTCAAACAGAACAGGCTCCAGGGCCGTCGCATGAATGATCGTATAAAACGCTTTTGGGACGAAACGAAACAGTGCCGAAAATAATGCCTTGGCCACATCAGGCGGTCGTGGGGAGAGGAACTACGGTTATAGCAGATCCATGAGACTCTTGCGCTTGCGTAATCGGCGGGCTTTGAGAGACATGGCCGGGTCGTCCTCGTCGTATGCCGCGGGGAACGGTGGCAGTTCGATCATGGGCTGACGCTCATTGGCAGCTCGCGGGACTAACCTTTTCATTGGTGTCCGTGACTGCGGGTTGAGCATCGAGGACACTGAGGAAGGAATTGGAGGCATTTCTGGGGTTGGCAGGCCCATGCTCGAATTGGGTCGAGAGGAGATTCTCGAGTTCCGTCGTAGTTTGTTCGGCATAGGAAACGAGGTCGGAGGAGCGGTTTGAGGCGTCATTGGGGTCAGAGGCATGGCAGGCGAGTTCGCCGATTTTCCATTGATCCGTGAGTCCCACTTCTTTGTCGAGGGTGTAATTGCAATCTTTGCAAGTGATAGCTTCTGTGATATCGATCGTAGACGCTTGTGTGGCGAGGAGGATTTTATGATGGGCGATGCGGAGGTGACGCTGGGTTTCTCGAAGGGGTCGAAACTCAGGAAGGCGTGTGGCGCGGGGGACAATGGCGTAAGGGGAGCGGAATGCTTGAATAGCGATCTCGTGGGTGCGGTCGATGTGGTTTGGAGGAAAGGACGACTAGGCTGGACTGCTGCACTGACAGGACGGCGAGAGCTGGTCCATGGCGAACTGCTCAGTGTAGAATTGTTGGTGAAAGACCTGGTCGTCTTCTCACGCGCCCAGGGTGAGCTACTTCGTGTCGAGCTTTCGGTAAAGGAAGAATCGGAGCTTTGCAGCGTGCTGTCTTTACGGGAAGAGACAGTAGGAGCCAGTGACGGCCGTCGTGATTGCACGCTAATTGCTGGAGATGGTGATCGAGTTGTCAATGGTGAGGTAGTTGGGCTGGCAGCCAGAGACAGACGTGAAGCCTTCTCGACCTTGAGCAGCTTGTTGATGGCTGCGATTGGTAGCTGTTCGAGCGAGGCTGACCGTTTAGACCGTTGGCGCAACGGCGGCGAACCTTGGTTTGCGAGATCGATCATCTTTGGGCGGCCAGCTGTGGTGAAGGACACGACGACAGCCAAGTCGCAGCTCTTTCCCTTTTCAAATCTTGAGACAGACATCTTGCGGGCGTGGAAGTACTCTTTCTTGACTTCGTGTATGACCACATCGTCGTCGTCAAAGTCTGAGTCGGAATTGCCTTCCATTGGGGAAAGATCCTCCTCAGACGACAGGTATCGCTCATGAAGGGAAAGGGATTCTTTGGAATCCGGGTCCTGGGATCTTGTGTCGACAGCAGGAGCATCTATCCGCAGGGTTTCGCTGTCGTTGTGGGACATGTCTGGGGAGGAAGCCGAGCTGTCAGAGTGCTCAGGGCGTACGAGGGTGGGCTTTTCGAAGGCCCACTGTTGGAGCTGGGTTGATACTGCAACATCGACCATGGCTGCTGTGAGGGGGGGAGATGTGGACGCTGTGCTCGGGTCAGGATGGGGAGGTGACGATAAATATGCTGGAGCTGGCGCTTGAAACGGAGGGTGCATTGGAAGCACGCACCAATGGTATGAGGTTTGCGTGGCGGAAGGGAACACAAAACAGGCGACCAGCAAAGGTGAGAGCGGGGCAGACACAGCACGCAGCGAGTGTGTGCTGGAGTGTTAGGGGATGGCGTGCAGGTGAGAGTGAGAGAGATAGCTGTGGCCGGCTCGTTGATGAGGGTTTTGGAGGGGCGAGGATAGCGCAAAGGGCCAATATCTGGGATAGATATTCAGATATATTGCGGACGAACCAGCGTCTGTGCGCTGGGCCAGAAAGTCCGAGCAGCACCTGAGGTTTCACGTCTTCATAAACGAGCACAGCGGGATGCACTGGTCAGCGCGCGGCGCCCATGGCAGCGGCGGGTGCACGCTAGCCTGCGAGTCGACGAATCCGCTCGTGGGAACTTGTTCGACGGAGAGTCCGAACTGTGCAACTACGTCCGGCGGCGTGAAGGACAGGAGAAAGGGAGAAGGGGACCTGAACGCGGCGGGTCGCCTTGCTCGCAGTGCAGCATTGCATAGGCCGGTTCGATGCGCCCTAGAGTCTCCTGAGATGCCCCTAGGCGGATAGTAGATGACCACACCGCTTGCCCTCTCTATGCGTGCGCGTGCTTGCTCGCCAGGCCGCGTCGAGGATGAGCGATGGGGTGTGCGGGAAGGAATCGTCATTGGCTAGCCAAAAGCGTTTCAGCATTCTTCGGCGCGCAAGACCGTGCAAGCTGTCTTCAAGTCGTTCGTTGCCTCTGCGCACCGCGACACGGCGTAATTATGTAGTTGCTCGTTGCGCCGCGAAGCAAACCCCAGCCCAGCGCGTGCATCTCCCACATCTCGACCCTCACACAGCTATGCTTCTTCCACCGTTTCGATAATCGCCGGGGCTGCTGCTAGCACACGCACGATTCGTCGCCGCGCCTTTCCTTTCTCGAAGGCGCTCCAGCCGCCTCTCCTCAGGGGCCGCAGCCATTCACACGCTGCCATCAACGATCGCAACTCCATCGACGTCCCAGACGGGCCAGCGGTGAACGCCACATCCGAAAAGGGAACCCGCTGGGGCGGGAGACATGACCCTTGATTCGTGCCGAGCATGTCGATATAGACGAGTGCGCTGGAAGAGCACGACACTTGGAGCTGGAACAGGAGGGAACATGCGAGGTTGCACCCCTCATCCCAACGTCAGCGCCTTCTGTTCGCCGTTGCAAAACCGTTCACCGTCTGCCTCCAGAAGCCATTTCTGGCCTTGGCCCCGTCACGTAAGAGCTGCAGAGTGAAGACATTTATTTCTGCCCACGCCATCCTTACTCCAGGAATAGCGCGCTTGGCGCAAAATTCTTAGCGACCACTCAACACCCAGCACTCCGACCACCTTGGTGGCCATGCCCGCATCACGCTGCACTCATGCCATACAGTAGATGAAGGAGTTGCCGCATTGCGACTGCCGCGAACAGCCCTGCACACATCATGTCCCAATTCGGGCCGTACGCTGCTCATCCTCTTCAATTAATATATCCTCTATCTGCTACTGACGGATCCTGCGCCCTCGATTCCTATCTTCATATCGATCACTCTGTATCGCAAATGACGCCGCTGTTCTTTCCTTGCATTGCCAGCAAATCGACAAGGCGTGCCACCTTGCTACCCCGATGTCCGCCTAACAGCGTTTGCCAACTCTCACTGGGCCCTGGATGTGACTTCACCACCAATCGTGACACGACAGGACAGATTCCTCATACGGGCCTCTGCAGCCGTGTGGATCCTGTGACCACGTAAAAGAAAAAGAAAAATTGTCCGAAGAAAGAGTAGCACAGCCGGCACTCAAACTTAACGGAGTAGCACAGCGGGGTAAGGCAGAGAGCATAGAGCGAGTTATTCCCTATACCGACCGATCAAGCCCGAGTCTGGCTTCCTCTGATCATACTCCGTTCTGAGCACTATTCGAATCTGGAGATAGTCACGGATATTTCTCTTTCTAGAAGGCCGTTTGTTTCCATTTCATAGCCCCCGTCCCAATCCGTCCCAGTCGTCCCGTTTCAACCAACATCGCCGCATCAGTTCTCAAACATGCACCGCCTACTGTCAGGGTTCTCCAGCTTCTTATTTTTCTTTTTCGTCGATCCTACGTTCGGCTGTGGATCCCCAACTCCGAAGTTTCTCACCTTCTGTACTACTACACGACCAATCTTACGCCAAGTCTCCGATGCCATAAGCCACATTGCGCTACGGACATTTATAACAAGTGGATGCCTTACTAGAGGTGATGAATAGTAACACACAGACTCACTTATCTAATGTTAAAGATGATGTCATATCTTTGAGCGTCCATAATAGAGTTTCCTGGTTCCACAATACGCAGACAGACACCGTCTAGCAATAACAAAATTCCATGTCCCTACCTTTTAATGCCAGTCTAATTCCGATTTTATTGTTCAAATTCCTCAAGGAAGTGGAACTTATGAGAGCTAGTTATTGTCAAGTATGAATACCAAGGTGCACGCTATGGACTAGCTCCATACGTTAAGAGTAGGACGTAGAGCAGGATATAACGGCTTTGAGGCAGACTGTTCTCCTGCATGTCAAAATAACGATAAGATGTCAAATTCTAACAAGTTAAATACTAATCCTTTGCTAAGCATGCGGTATACAATGCCAAGTAAGTGACTAAGACACTGCTAAACAAGGCGTATGATTTTGAAATCAGAGCAAATAACATCCTTAGAAGTTGGCGATAAAAGTCATCAAGCTTTTGAAGAATGATTTGTAGTCCTTGACCCTGGTCTCTCGACCGCTGTTTTGCTCTCCTTCCTCCAAAGGATCCAGGTGCCAACAATCGTGACTGCAGTCAATACTACGGTTACTAAGAAGTATAACCACAGCCACCAGGAGTACACAGAGTCGTTGGGCCCAACATTGAAGTCGAAGAAGGATGTACTGAAGAACGTCTAGACCCGTCAGCTGTAACATCTGGACCAAGGAAGAAAATTAACGCACCGCAGTGAACGTGGCAGGGAGAAAGAAGACGGTGATAGCAGCAATGATCCGCATCAACGCGCTATCCCGAGACGTCGCGATTGCAACCTCGTACGAGATCTTGGAGAGATCTGTGCTCGTGGCCGCGAGACCGAGACTATGTGCTGAATCGCGCTGTGCAATGGCACTGTACAACTATCACACCATCTTAGACCAAATCAAGTTGCTACAGTTCCTTATCTTTGTAGGTGCAGCAAGCGAATAAGGAGCGAGGCTATCTTACTGTTTGAACCAGCGCCTGTCCCCTCTTGGATAAGTACTCTACTCGGTCTGACTGGCTCAAGTTCCAGCTCCGCAAATAGTCGTGCGTTTTTGATAGCACATGCTCCACATCAGCTATACTCGCTGTGTCGTATCTATTCTTCACAGCAAGTACGCGATACCGTCTCACAATCTCATCCAGGAATTCGATGGTCCGCACGTTTGTTTTGCACTGCCACGCCACAAACGCTAAGTTCGTCGTTATGGAATTGAGAGTCACAGAAAGCTCCGTAAAGTCGAGGCCGGTTAGAGCCGGAGCAGGACCAGGACCATCATTGCGAACACCTAGAAGTAGTTCTGTACGGTATATTTTTTCGTGCTCTTCGTTCAGGAAAACCAAGCTTGTCTCGAGGTTCCTGTGCAGAATGAGACTGGGGATTAGAAAAAAAGTTTCCCGTGCCGCGCCTTTCTCTAGCCATTCCGGTACTTGGTCGATTCCAGAGCCTTCCAATCCGTGCATGAACACGTACATGTGTCGGGTTTTGAAGTGGAATGTGAACGATGCGCTTGTGCAAACCTGGTTTGTTGCAGGTAGTGGATGGATGATGAAACCTACTTCTTTCAGCTTGAGTTGCTAGCAGTCATTCATTATGAGCGTACTGAGATACTCGTCGCGAATGCGTGCATGACTACCCCGAGGATCCAGCACCTCGGCTGGCAACTCGGGAGTGGTCTGGATGTAGAATGGAGTCTTATAATGCAAGGAGTCCACGAAGTTGTTAGCCAGTCGAGCGTATGGGGCAATCCTCCGAAACAAGTCCCAGTGCATAGCGATTGGAAGCAACTCTCCGTTGTATTTTCGTTGTCGTACTGAGAAGCTGGATCCCAGTTAGACAAAGATCATACCACAAGAAGAGAGAAAATCGATGGAATATTTACAAAAGCTTCAATGACTCCGGAGGGAAGCCAGTCTGTGAAGGCTGAACAGGTATCGTTGTCGAAGGCCTCTAATCAAAAAGTTGAGCGGTAAACAAGAAACAATATAGCATATCGGCAACTCACGAAATCATTCTCAATCCAGCTTCTAGAAAATGTATCTGTTACTAGATTCCTGTGGAAATAGCAGCCATTGTCTTCTGGTCCGATTTCTATCACTTCTACGATATCGCCTTGTTCTGGGTCGAAAGCATCCAGATTGTTGATAGGCCCAGTGAGAAAAGCGGCCATTAGGGGTTTGCTTCGGGTGAAATGTGTTGAGCACTCACACTATCCCTAGGTCGACCTGCGAAGGCTGTCAGAGTGAAAACAGCGTATTAGACAACTGGCTAAGGTGATAAGAACCTTTTAAACGCTAGCTACAAACGGCGAGCTAATGTACTACCCTTGTCTTTTGTAAGCGACGCAAAGATATTGGGCGGCGCCTAACGTGTGGGCAACTTAGTGGTACGAAGTCTTTCCAGGGTTCATTTCAATCTGATATCTATCTCAGCAAAAGCGTTTAAACTTGACTAAATTCCTTCACTCCGGCACCAAGGAAACGAGTATTGATTTAACATGCCAAGAGAGTGGGCGCTAGTCCTGCATCACGAGAGTGAATATATATCTGCTGCCAAGAGGATTGAGTGCATATCATCTATGCTAAGGAAATGAAACTTATGAGAGCTGGTTGTTATTAAGTATGGATGTTAAGGTGAATACTATGTAACACATTGGACCACCGAAGATGCTTACCGGATTAGGCTGAATTATATGGGCGCGATTTTAAAACTGCGAACATGTGCGAATTATTACTCTAGCTCTCGTACCATCACCTAATGCTGCCCTCGCTACACCACACTCAGTTTGGAACTACCTCGGCTCAATCGAAACACCACCGACAAAGCCCATTCCAATTCTCCCTATCAAGCTCCTTAACCGCAAATGTAGTCGTAAGCTCCCGGTTCCCGATTCTCGCTTTACTCCACCCAAACTAGCATGCCCATCCCAACTCTCCCCATCAAACACCTTAACCGAAAAAGCAGTCGTAAGCCCCCGATTCCCAATTCTAGCCCTACTCCTCCTCCCAAACTGACATACCCAGCCAATATCCCACCCACCATCAACGTCCTGCAAGGCTCTTAAATATCCTAAATCGCTCTCCACCCAAATATCAGTACCCTGACAAGCAAGGACGCGCATAGCCATAGCAAGCGGATCATCCTGTCTTCCAACCCTTTCTCCTAGCCCCCTCAGATCTGGTAACAGCTGCTGAAGTTCTTTGGCAGAAGGGTTTTCGAGTACAAGGCGGAAAACGGAAAACAGGAAGGATTTAGCGGAGCAGTAGTGCAGCGTCCCACTAATACATCCTCTATTCACCTACGTATTGCTGATGAATTTAAGGGTGAATGGGAGTTCGTGGCTTCGATTGTATTTGTAGAATGCTCTTAGAACATTGGTGCAGACGATAGGATCGATCCGCGGACGGAGGGGGTCGAAGTATGTCTGGACGCGCCCTTCGCCACCGCGATTCGCCAGCATCTTGACAAGCACGGGGTTTGCTGATTTGAAATTAGGGAAGAGAACGAGGAGAGAGAACGAGGTTGTGTCGAAGTCGTTGGGGTAGGTCGCTGTGGTGCCAACGGGCTTGCCGATGAAGTAATTCCACGTGCGTGCGCGATCTCATCTGTCGAGAGCGTGGTGAGCGAACGGTCTCTGGTGGCATCTAAGAGCAGGAATTGGGAGAAGGTGTCAGTATCGGCGTGCCATCCTCGATCATCTAGTGGTGTTTTCCAGCGTTGTCCTTGAGATAGTGACGGTTACGACTGATAGGGTCCAAAAGGAGACTCTTCAACGGCCGAAAAAGCTTGGACCCAGATTCGAAGGCAATGCCTTTGATGCCTAGGGAACGGGCTGCAATCACATTTTCGGCCTTGTCGTCCACGAAGATCGTTTCCGAAGAATTTGCTCGTGCGCCACAAAAACTAGTTTTGTAAAACTCAAGCTCCGGCTTCCGGATCTGGGTCTCGAAGGATGTAAACATCTAATCGAGAGCGACTAATCCGTTAAGAACTTGCGTAGGTACGCGTAATCATTCTTTCCGGTATTTGCCATAGCCACAACCCTCACATCCGCTAAAGCCTTGAGGCTAGGAAGTTTGGCGACCAGCTCGGTGTCGACACGAAGCATCGTTCTGGCTTGAGCGAGTGCTGCGCGTATGGATTCATGGTCGATGGAAAGCTCAGTGCCAATCGCTTCGAATTCTGCTGTCTCTTCGACCTCGCCGCGTCCAAGGCGTTCCAGACTGGAGAGAGCATGATGCATCTCAAGGTTTGGCGTGGGAGGGTGGTGACGGTTTTTGCGGACCAGTGGAAGAGAACGTCACCCAGGTCGAGAATGATTGTTTTGTAATGGTTGTGGTGAGTAACTGCTAATAATTGAAAGGCAATGATTGCACTCACCGTTGGTTTGCTGGGCGTACTGGTATCCAAGGCATGGCTTAAACGTGAAGCGTACGAACATCTCGAGATAAATCGTCTTAGTTTGTAACAAGGTAGGGATTGATAATCAAACAAACTTGGAATCGCACTATCCCTAGGTTGACTTGTGAAGGTTGTAGGAGTGAGGGTTGTAGGAGTGAAGGTTGTAGGGGTGAGGGTTGTAGGGGTGAGGGTTGTAGGAGTGAGGGTTGTAGGAGTGAAGGTTGTAGGGGTGAGGGTTGTAGGAGTGAGGGTTGTAGGAGTGAAAGAATAGGGGTTGCGACACCAAGTTGAAGTGACTGCACCTGTTAGACGCTAGTCGGGCTAATATACTGCCCATATCTTCGCAAGCGACACAAAGATATACTCACCTCTTATGAGCAAATGATCAGCTCGTTTTATTGCACTTCCATGCAGACCGATGCGTTTCCATACACAGTTCTTCTGTGAGGTAGCATATGCCAGCCGATTGTTCATAGGAGGGTGGTGTATTGGGCGGCATCTGGTTTGTGGGAAATTCAGTAATATAAGGTCTTTTAACAGCTGATTTCGATATTATCTCAATCTCGATCTAAGAAATGGTACTTGACCTAAATTCATACCTCTCGGTTCGAGTTACAGTGAAGATCGACGTGTGCAAATTAGGGTGTGCTTGTATGGAGAACAATCTTTTTGGCAGGGCATATGGAAATATGATCTAACGTGTGAATATGATAGGTCTGATGAGATTTTTTGATGGCTGCGAAGGGGGTGGTTTTGGTGGAGGAAGGCCCAGAAGACCTGTCGAAAATGAGAAAGAGTAGGTTTGGTGATGAGTGTTGGATTGTGAGATGAGGTACGCGCCGATGAGCATGATTCGAAGTAGAACAGGTATGAGGAAGGATTTTATATTGCTTGAAGATGGGAAATGAACGGAACTCGGTGGTCTAGGGATGCATTGTTTGGTTGTAATTATAGACTTGAATCTTTGCGTTCGCGAATGGTCATGATGCGTTAGGAATTGCAGTGACGGCTTTTTAGGACGGGAACGTGTCAAACAGAGACAGGACTATACAGGTAGAGCGTTGGACACATGGTGATATATCGCTGTTGAAGTGTGGATGTCAAGGTGTGACGTGGCTGGTGCCGGTGGAGTCGGCGTGGATTGAGGTTAGCCGAGATTCGATCTTGGGCTCTCCGCCCTTACAATACCCTAACCCAAGATCATTGCCGCTTTTAACATGCGACGCATTTGTCTAACAATCTGTCGACTTCACGGGAATGTAGTAATACGGTGGTTTCGGGATACACGACTGCGTACCTGCATTCTGTGATCATGTTCTCCAAGCCCGTGTTTCGTGGGAAGGAACAACAAGAGATAGCTGTGCATATAGGCCGCAAGGCACCCCGAAATATTGGAAACACCAAGACTTCATTCACCTAAACGGGCTCCCCTTTAGTATATAAATCAGCCGGATTCGAAGAGGTCCTGTCGTCATTGATACAAATTGACAAGTTCTTGATTGTATCAGCGCGATGCCAACTTCCTCAGCCTCTCAGGTCTGGAGATCTGTTTCATCTTTTTCTTGAGGCGCCTATATCTCGTTTGTCTCAAGAAACGCTTGGTCTTGGAGAGTCCGCTGGCGGGGACATTCAGATGCCAATTCGATGATCCACATAACGAGGCTGTGTCGGCGGCGAGGGACGACCGCGCAATCAAAGCTCTCATTGTTGATCTTGGGACTTTCCAGTCGTTGAGAATGTGCCCCTTACCAAGCGTAGGCACAAGGCTCCGACCGCCTCTCATTATTTCTCATCCGGTGCTAGGCATCTTGGCTCTCACACATCCGCTCCGCTTGCTGAGCTCCGCCAACACTTGTCAGCTTGGCAAGTGCACAACGGCGGACAGGCTATGAGGGTTGGCATTCCTTGCGAGTTCCACATCAAGTTCTTGAGGAACCAAGAAACTCAATTTCCTTTCTTCAAATACCTTCGTGCGCGTCTCTGTCCTGTTCCATCCCAATGTCTTCTGTTTGAACTTTCGTTCCCCTCCTTACCGGTCTCTCACTAAATAACTGCTTCCATTTTTCTAGTACCCTATTAATACTTCTTTCTTTCTTTAGGCGCTACTATGAAGTCATTCGCTGCCATCTCCCTTCTGGGAGCATCCATTGGCTCTGCAATCGCTTCAGTCACTCCACGACAGACCCAGGGCAAACTTCCAGTAGTCTCAGTCAAAGGCAACGCCTTCGTCACAGGAGACGACACTCGGTTCTATGTTCGAGGTGTCGCTTATCAGCCAGGTGGGTACTTGTTATTATGGTAACTGATGCAATACTGATCTCCTCCAGGTGGTGCGGCAGATCCGTCTGATCCTCTCCTCGACATCACTAGCCTGAAGCGCGATATTGCGAACTTTAAAGACCTCGGCATCAATACAATTCGCGTATACACGATCGATAACTCGAAAAATCATGACGAAGGGATGAAACTTCTTGACGACGCCGGCATCTATCTTGCCCTCGACGCCAATACACCCGACTACTCCCTAAACCGGGAAACCGGCGCTACTCTCCACCGTTCATACAACGATGCGTATCTCCAAAACATTTTCGCTACGATTGATGCTTTTGCGGACTACAACAATCTGCTTCTCCTCTTCTCCGGAAACGAGGTGATTAACGCAAAGAATAACACCATCGCCGCTACTTACATCAAGGCTGTCACTCGTGATATGAAGCAATACATCTCTAACCGCCACTCCCGCAAGATTCCCGTCGGGTACTCAGCCGCTGATGTCGCTGAGAACATCGAGCAACAAGCCCTCTTCTTCAACTGCGGCACTGATGACGAGCGCTCTGACTTCTTTGCCTTCAACGACTACTCCTGGTGCGACCCGTCTTCCTTCCAAAAATCTGGATGGGACCAAAAGGTCAAAATGTATGAAGATTACACCATCCCGCTCTTCCTATCCGAGTTCGGCTGCATCACCAACACACGTGTCTGGGGCGAGATCGCGGCCTTGTATTCCACCAACATGTCCGCTGTCTATTCTGGGGGTCTTGCTTATGAGTACACCGTTGAGCCCAACGGCTATGGTCTTGTTGAAGTCAACGACGACGGAAACATTGAGCCCAATGCCGATTTCCAGCGCCTAAAGAAGGCTTACAAAGCTACCAAGAACCCTACTGGCGACGGCGGCTTCAAGACCGCTAGCAAGGCATCCGAATGCCCACCTGAGGACGATGAGTGGGAGGTCACGAGCACGCTTCTCCCCACTATTCCCGAAAAAGCTAAAGCGTTCATGGATAACGGTGCTGGTAAGGGTGTTGGTCTCGAGGGCGATGGGTCTCACTTCGCTGGTGAGGCTAGCAAGTCAACTGCTGCACCAGGTTCTGGCGAGCCTTCCATTGTGCCATCTGCAGGCAATGGAGACGGAACTGGAGCTGCTGCCGGTGTTCCGGTGCCGATGCGTTTCGCGGGTATGGTTGCTGCAAGCGCCCTGTTCGGTGTTATGCTTGTGCTATAAGTGGATTGGAACGGCGGTGTATGATGGGTGTAAACTTTGATTTCTATCTAGAGCGGAGTTATATTTGGCCTGTGCTGGTTCTAGGTATAACTTGTTAGGTCTGTAGTGTGCCGTTTGTTTGGACGAACGGCCATTACATTGGCGCCCTAATTTCATATGTATTTCATGTAATGGCGAAATACCACACCACAATATTCTTGTTAACTCTTCACCCGCTCTTTTTAGGTGACCGTGAGACTGTAAGTATACATTTGATGAGATTGCATGCACATCCCCAATGTTTTGTCCACCACCTAGCCAATCCTATGATACTACAGCAATCACCTATGCTAGGATAGAGCTGTGAGCGCAAAATCACCCGTGACAGATATAGCAGGGCGGCGTGCAGGTTGGCTGATCCATACGGCATCATCTCAACTTGCCCCCGCGCGCGCTCATTAATGCAAATATATGGTTCAATTCAAGAGGTGTCTGACTTTGTTTGCTTATTCCCTCATCGCGATACATATACATGTGGCCAACCAGCGTGAAGGCTAACAGAGCATGGTGCAAGCGCATCGACCCCTTTTCAGACTAATTTCAGGTGCTGGCGTTTGTGGCTGGAGAACAAAACAACGGAGTTGAGAGTCTTCCGTCTCAGCTTCAACAATCCTAACTTGGAAAGGCCTTTCACCTCTTGCACTCTCGATCTAAGATCAAAGAAGCCATCTGGCTTTATACAACCTGTGCAAAGTTCTCGTTATGCTGCTCTCCCTCACAATTCGTTGCTAGTCTTTGGACATCAACGACTTTACCCAGGTATGAATGAAAGATTCCAGCTCGTAATTCGTAATTACCATCACCAGCGGCGTCTTCATCTGGACCAATATTGACAGAATTCGGCAAGCGATACTGTGTTTAATATGTTGCCGAAGAATCTATCGACCACGTATCAAAGATACAAGCAAGGCACTGACGTTATTGCGAATTGACTGGCAACAACTGCAGAGAAGTTCGGCTATGTGTCGGAGACGAAGTCAAAGAAGTCGAAGTCAAGGAAGAAGGTAAAAGCAAAGCAGGATGAACGTGAAAGCCAGCCTCAAGCACCTATACTAGGTCGTCAGACGTGCACAATTGCTACAAAGGACTTTACGACCTTGGCCGAGTATATCGCAGCGCAGGATGAGGCTGAAGTTCTTCCAAAACTGGGTGCTCTTCTGGACCAAACGATCTCCTTACGACAATCGTACTCTGTCACCATTTCAAATCAAGCAGATGATGATACTGAGTCCAGTGACTCTAATGGTCGGCACGCAATTCTTTCTGAATATTCTAAAGAAGATTCAAAACGTTCTTCGTCCACAATACTCAAATAAATATATCCTTAGCCAGAGGAAGCCGAAGAATATTGAGGAAGTTGTCAACATGTTCGAGCAACTTGACCCAGAAGAGCCTTCCGAAACCTTTGAGCAAGCTCCTGACGATACGCGTGCGAAGCTAGATACACCGGCTCCAGATATAACTTACAGGGCGGAACGCCTGGATAGCATACAAGAAGACTTCTTCGCTTTCCTTCTTCTACTCCATGACTTAAACAGGCTGCGAAACGAAGTCAAACGGTGCTGGGAAGGCTACAAACAAGGTCTTCTCGATCTTATCGCCGCATCGATAACGACAAACACCGCTGTTGATCTTGCTAGAGTCATGGAAGATGACCACAAGGACATCTTCGAACGGTACCAAGGAGCTTCAAGAATGTTGAACATGTACTTCGCCGCATCGTGCATTGGAGTTGGCACTAGCTTCGACTACAAAGAGCGGCCTGACGATGACTTCGATTTCAAAATGTACGATCTCGCTGATGCTATTTTCTGGCCCGCTGCACGCCTGTTAGGTGGTTTCTGTGGTGCTATGCCCACCCAGGACAGGATGACAATGGAGATGAAACCAGGCTTCTATGGATTCTATGATCCATCCTCCAATCGGGACCGAAAGAGTGCATGCGACTAGTTCAAAGAGGACAAGATTCTTCTACTTGAGATGCTGTCGGAATTCTTCACTGCTAAATTCATACCGGAGCAATTCGCCACTGCAGATGGGCTGTCTCGTGGGCTTCAAATCACGTTCAAGACTAAGAAGGTTACTTTGTCCCTAATATTTGCGTCTGCGTTGTTTCTCGACATTCATCATATCCTACGAGATGGTGTGAATCGATGCTTCGGAAGGCTTACAGCAACTGCGCAGTATGCCCGTGCCACTATCAGTCGCAACTTCGAATCCCACAAAGACCTCAAGATCGACACATGGCCGAAAGAGAATGATGATGCCATGAAAGGTTTCGATGACTTTATCAAGCGTTGGATTGATGACGACCCTCATTTCCAAGCTGTAGTTCGCACGAAGCAAATCTACAAGCCCACGCCTCGCTATTTCTTCAAGCAACACCGTTGGTTTTGCGGTCTATTGAAATATAATATCCAAATTCAATTGCACGAGATAAGCATCGCTTTCGCAAATGCTTAGGGTTCAATCATGTCATGTGCTCATCTCTACAACGCTGTTCAAGGCGAAAAGATGAAACACCAGTCAGTGGAAAGACATGGATGTTGCCGTCACCCTGCAAGGACCTAGTAACTTCTTTGTGGGCGAAACTCCGAACAACCTAGATGACTACTTAAAGCAGTTTGCCATGGCCATGGGCCTGTCTGCGACCCAGTTTGCGAAGCCCGGCAGAAAGAAGAAGGGTCTAATCATGTCTAAGCGAGGTCCCCACGGCATGAAGGAGCTTGGTGCTGTGTTGCAAACGTTCCGAAGCCGGTACTATAAGATGAACGGGATCGTCGATCCAAGGATAGAAGACATCTAAAACGTCATTGACAAAAGCAAGTGGAAATAAAAAATGGACAAAGAGAACCAACCGACAGAATTATTCAAAGATTCAGATGTTAAACTAGGAAGCAAGAAGGGACATGCGAAAGTACTTCCGGTCGCGAAGCTGCTGGGGTTGCTCAGGGCAATGGTACATGCTGAGGTGATCGAGATATCCTTCGACGTTCTCACTCATCGTCGTCAATGCTGGCGTTGCTGCGAATGGTCAAGGATGGCTGTCGTGGCAAGCTCATCAAGATGTACGGACCCGACTACATTGTAATGGAAACCGAATTTCCTTTTGTCGTGGGCTACATCTTAATGGCAGCAACCAGCACTGCCAAGTTAGGAAACTTGATGAAGATCGACCAGTCAGCAAAAGTCAGCAGCGCTGTGCTTGCAGATGTTGCACGTGTTGTCGATGAGTTGGCTAGTTGTGAAGCAGGCGCCATGATCGTGGAGAAGATACTGCCCCAGATTCTAGGAGTTGAGATCGAGTTCCAGACGGAGTAAGGTGAGATTATTGGTCACGTTGCCCTTCATCAACGTGGGGCTGAAATGTCGGGGTTCTTTGATCCTTCAAGCAATTATACGAAGCGGGAAAAGGGGTTATTCCACTGTATCTAGTACACATACCTGCAAGCTTACGCCTAGCAAGACTTTTCTACATCACAAATTTGACGTACATGGTCAAAAGGTCGGGAGCTCGATCGATAATGAATTGATGCAGGACCGTGGGAAATTGGCCGAACAAATTTGTTGATATAAGTAAAACCATTCAAGGCTTAATGTAAGACTTGTAATTTTTCCTACAGATCTCTGCCACCCTACTTGCCTAGTATGTTTTACTTCCCATCTCCACCAAATATCTATTCGCCCCCCGGTCTTTTTCACTCCTCAGCTTCTTCAAGCCTAACTTTCAAATCGCTCGCTGATAACTTACTAACTTTCATCTGGAGGTACTATAGCTTCTCTGAGGCCTCATGAAAATCGAGCGTTCTCTATTGAATTGACCAGCTTCCTGCTGCAAGTTTAGACGGGTGATTTGGCTGCCTGACTCAACATGTCCTCCACATCCTTGTCGTTGATCGTCTCCAGCATCGACCCCAAATCATCAAACTCCTTCCCCCTTCTTTTCTTGTCTTCCCTTGGGCTTCCTATCGTTGCAAGGGAAGCACCCGACTTGTCTTTCGAGCTCTCTGCCTTCTTCAGGACGTCATCCTCCCCGAGAAAACCAAGATGCACCAGCTTGTCCCGAACCTGCGTCTCGGTCCCCTCATCATAAAAAAACAACCCAACCTTCACAAGCGTCTGTTCCATGAAGTTCTTCAAGGTCGGAATCGTAGCAGCAATGAGAGCGATCTGCTGCTCAATCAACGCCCACAATGTAATCGTCACACTCGTCCTGAATATGTCGGTACTCGTATAGAAATTCTGCAGCGTCATGGTGCGTAAGATAGCGGCGAGTGAAGCGAAGATTCCGAGAGCCATGAGAACACACATGAAAATCTTCTCGCGGCGCGGCCGATTCAGTTTCCGAATAAATGTAATCGGGATGAAAGAGAAGACAAGGTCCAGGCCAACTTGGACACTGCTGAATGCCACGATATTCCCGTTGATTATCCGTCGATCGAAACAACGCACTGGGCCTTGTCGAAAAACACGGGAATCCCAAAACACGCTAAAGGGTCGACATTGTAGAAACTGGAAGCATGTTTGTACCACGACAGCTACGAGAATCAAGGTGATAAGGCAATATAGAAAGATCCTCCAGCGACGGGTGTGCTTTACACGGAGGAGGAGGAAGGCGACGCTGAGTTTGACAAGAGTGATGGACCAGTACCAGACGACCTGGCTGATGAAGATGAGTTCTAGGGAGATCCTGCGGTGTGCAAAAGAGACGAAGAAGGCGCGCCGGCCCAGACCGTAGACAACGGCGGCTGAGAGAAGGCCGTATTGGACGATAGCGAGAATCTAACAGTGAGTTTTAGTATGGTTCTTTGGAGCACATACTCGTGACAAAAGCAATGCTAGAGAAAAAGGGAGAAAGTCGTACCGTAGCTCCGAGAACAGTCCAGTCATCGACACTCAATCGAGCCCCAGGTCTTCGTCTTGACCACAACCTCGCACAGAGCAAAGCGATCGACACGAAGAGAAGACCGCCGCCTATGCCAAGTAGGATAGGAGCTTGAGTGTTGTTGTTTCCCATATTTCCGCCCATGTTACGAAATCCACCGGGCCCGCCTGGATTGAACTTAGGTTGACAGGTCGAGTTCATCGAGTTCGTCCTATTCATTTCTCGCATCCACCCCGGGCCATCAGATTGCGTGAACTGCAACATCATCTCTCTGCAAAATAAAAAATAAAAATTGAAGGCGTCAACACCGTAAAGACAGAAGAAAAGGAAGTGGCTAGATTACAACATGCTGGCCAGCCAGCATCAACATCAAAAAAGTATAGATAATAACAAATAAGGGAAAGCCATGCTTCCAGAAGCCATGAGTTCGCACTTGCAAACCTGATCTTCGAGACCAGCAGGCTACCTCCCAGACCAGATACCCATGAACTTTAGCTCCCTTCTTGTTGTCGGTCAGATGCATGAAGCTGAAGGTCCCCGAGCCGCTTCTCCAAGTCTGTTGTCCTTCAAAAACACAGCATCAACGTCCAGGATTGCACACTCACTTTTCATTCGCTGTTTTCTTGTTGCCTCACACATCCTGCAGGGTACGCTCGCTGAATGGCTGGGGATGCCGTGCAGTCGGTCTCAGTCCTGTTTCACGTCCCTGTCCTGTACCCCAGGTCCCTGCACCCCGCACAACCGTGCAACTTGAAGTCGTAATTGCCGAGAAGCGCGTGCCGCTCTGTCGTTCATGCGGGTAAAAGTGGACCCTCTGCTAACTTTATTGGGGCGATGTCGCGCATGAGGGGTGGAGACATTCACCCTGTCTTACATAAACTAGCATCTTAGCGATAGGTCAAGACTCGAAGTTGCACAAACTTTCTCCTTGGTGCCTCAGGATCTGTAAAAGATCAATGCAAATCCTTTTTGGGAAGTAGTCACGAGCCGTTTGGTTAACTGGGCGCAGCTTGGGCCAAGAAGAGTTAGACGTGGTGACGAAAGGGCTCCACCTCCCTTCTCCCCGCAGGACATGAAGGGAGAAGTCGCAGCCTGGTCGCCGAGGAGAGAACTACCAAGCCACAAGTCATGCTAGCTCCCGCTGTCTGCGATTTAAACGTTGCGTGCTCGAACGTTGCAGCTTCAAGTTTCTGTTTGGGGATACGATGTAAACTGACTCGAGGTGCTAGTAATAAGCGAGAAATGATCTATTTGATACCCAAAACATACAGACCCCTTTCAACAGATCAAACAGCTTTCTATCAACTTCTTGTTCACCAGCTGCTCGAGATTTACCAGTGGGGGCTACAAAGTCCTTCAACTGGGTGGCGTCCCCACAGGGCCGACCCAAGCATCCTCAAGCGTGTGGTTCTGTCCTGCGCCACCATTCACACAAGCTGGCACATCCACTGTCCTGTTCAAAGTCTCGTAAAGATAAGATCCATCAGACTCTTTACGCAGGTAGTTATACGCCACGGTGCTGTTAGCGGGCAGCTCCACAGTGAATGTCCACAGCGGCCTCTCCGCACTGTACGCAATCGCACTGCCGGGTAGCGCATCGTTGGGGTTCTCATTACCCAGATCGACTGTATTACCAGTGATATAAATGTTCTCGCCAAAGTATGTGGAAGCATTCACGTTGAATGTCACAAGAATGGTGCAGCCGCCAGGGATCGAGGGAGCGCCAGCACCGGTGGCGGGAGTGTAGACGCCAGGAACGGAAGATGCAATGCAGACATCTGGAACTGTCTTGCCGTTGGAAGAACCCCAAGATGGCACTTGTGAGTAGTCGCTTGTTGCTGCGAGACGGGCACCACGCATGGTGACGAAGGAGGCGTAGGACCATGTGAGATCACGCGCGGATAGAGCAGTTCCGTTCTCGCGGCTATACTGCTCAGCGAGGGCACCGGAGGCGGGCGTGTGCTTCAGAACCACCGATACGAACGCATCGGCGTATGCGAGGGCTGCGTTGCGGTAGGCGGTAAACTTAGAGTCATTGCCGCTGTATGTGCCGATAGCAGCGCCTGGGTATACAGATTGCCAGAATGCGTAGTCAAGATCAGTAATGGTAATGCTACCCTCATTATTCCATTGCTGAATCGCATCGTAGATTTGCTCGGCAACCGCAAGGGTGGTCAAGTACCAAGGATTACCGTCGAAGTAAATATCCTCAGCATAACGCCCTGTCGCAATAGCAGAGGAGTTGGAGGATGTGTTCCGGTTGATGGTGTAGATGGTGCGGAACGAATCAATGTAGACCTTCAAGTTAGCCAGTGCGCGGGGAGAGCAGGGCTGAAAGAGAACATCTTCACATGAGGCCTCTGGGTCGAATGCTACTCAGACGTTAGACACTGTTTTTTCGTTGCGGTGTGAGAAACTTACTGGCGATGGAAGTCAGAACCGTATTGGCATCAATGCCCGTTCTAGCAAAGCCAGCTTGGGTGTTGATATTGGCCACGGCGTACTGTCCATTCCAGTATGTTTGCAGGAAGCAAAGGATATTCGGAGCCTGAGAGTCATACGCAGCGGTCGAGTTCGCATCCAGCTGTTTACCTAGGGCTGAACCTTCAACCAACGCCCGGTGCTGCACAGCGGTAGTGAAGAATGACGATCCGCTGACTTCCTCCCAAAGATCAAAACCAGTGGAGTTCCAATACTAATTTCACATCAACTTCAGATCCCGAATGCTAGGTATGTAGCTGTGGGCTTACCTGCGCAACGTAGTTCAGATCATTCTGTACAACTGGCCAAACCTGAGTTCTAGCTTCATCCGCGTCACTGCTATCCCCAGTGTTGAGCAGCCATCTAGCATACGTGATGAGCGAAGTGGCACGGAGAGCCGGTCCATCTCTTTGTGGACGACCCCAGGCACCATTGAACCTTGTCAAATTGACATAATACTTAGGCTCACCCAAACCACGACCTGACGATAAAGCACCAGAGGGGTTGCTGACAGTCTGGAGGACGGCCTGTGCTTGTATATAGTCTTGGATGCTCGACCTGAGGCCAGTGTTGCCGTGCAAAAACTCGTCAACAATCATCTTCATGGTCAGGGCGGCGTCTCGCGTCCACGTAAAGAAATCTGCGAAATATTAGCTGTGGTAGGTATGTTTTGTATATATGACAAAGCAGTTAGTATTAAAGACGAACAATGCTATCCTTCACGGCTGATAATCAAACATGTTCTTTGGCAGGTACAGGAGTTTGTTGCAGACGTTTCCGGATCTTTTTGCCTAACAAGCAGTCCTCGATACTAGCTCTTTCGCACTGAAAGTGTGCTTACAGTCTGGATCCTCGGTGGAAGGGGAAGCAACAATAACGCCCGCTAAAGCTCCAGGAGCCTGACTTCCTTCAGGTCCAATATTATTGAGCACGCCTTGAAGAGAAATTGTGTTCTCGTTCTCAATAGCTGCTGGAAGGCTGGCCTGACGAACGCGTAGTCTCGCGGCAGTTCCATGTAAGGAAGTAGCTGCCAAAGCAGCAATGAAAGCGTGTATTTTCATCGTGAAAGACCGAAGAAAGAAAAAAATTGAACGAATGAAGGCGATCAACCAAGATCTTACCTTGTGGGCAGATCTCGAGTCTTTATGTCCACTGTTTTGCTTCTACGTGACCTCCATACTTTGAGCCGCGTTTCCGCTCCCGCAAAACGGTTCCTGGGGAAGTACAAGGTTCTCATCATGTCACGCGTTGGAAGGGATACTCCGCAATCACTCATTGGGTACTATACTCAATCCTACATGAGGCGGCTTCACTCCGTCGAGGATTCGTTCGACGACAGCTCGCGGAGTCCCTGAAGCTACGGTCTTGTTGGAAGGTGCTAGCTGTCGATCCTTGTACCTTATCACGTGCGAGGCATAAAACACTTCTTGGAAACGAATTCAGTCGATCTAATTGGTTGGGACTCGGTCCGTGGATCGCGAAATGAGCGGCGCGTAGAAGAGCACGGGAATGCTTGCTAGGAACGGAGATGATGCTCGGATCACGAAGTCACGCTCTGCTAGGAATGGAAATCAAAGAGTACGTTCGTACCATCTGCCTGGCCGCGCATGTTGCACAAGTTGAAGTTAGTTTGGTCTGCAAAACCTTCGGAACCAGAGATCGGTACGTCACGTACCGTCAGTGAAGAACGTCATGTGAAGAAGCTACTGTCACGCTAGCGGAGTAGTGTACTTTCGCCCCTAGTCAGCGCAATGTTCATCAACTTACCACCACAACCGTTGCCAAGGTGGCGCCATGCCGGAGGTAGCCCCGGACAACACATCGACTCTTGTTCAAGCTTGAAGACGCACTTTATACATCATGGTACCCACAGGCGCATACTCGGAGGGTCTCTCGGCGTTGTTAATGTGGGTACCCAAGTATTCCCGGTTTTCTCCGGTTTGCGTCGAGTGTGATGGTTGTGCAAAGTTGCAAAATGCAGAATGTTGGAAGCTGTCAAACCGCAAACATGAGAAGCTAACAGACGTCAAGAACTACCCAACACTCACCTATCATCAAACTTCAACCACGGGCCAGCCTAGTTAGAGCCTCTCACTCTGACAGTTTGTCCGCCCAACGGCGATACTCAACATAGCTTCGTTCTATTGAAAAGAACGCAACCGTCCCGACCAAAGAACATCACTGGTATCACGGCAACAATAAGGTGCTCAGTGTATGAACTTTTGACTCATTCAAGTCAACAAGGGGACTTTGTTCATTCTGCTCAATATTCATGTACAGGAAGACAGTAATGGTTATCCTTCATTTGTCGAAGTAGATTCCTTATGTATAAACCCCCCCGCCTCCCCGATCCGCAGCCCGATTCCTTTTCGGTGGGCGATACGCTTATCTGGTGGTGTAGCCACCGTCGATGATGAGATCGGAGCCCTGCAAGATTTGTTAGTTAGTGATGTTCCACAATGGTTCATAGGAGGTACTCACGGTGGTGTATGAGGAGGCATCGGAGGCGAAGTAGACATAGGCGCCCTTGAGCTCCTTGGCCTTCGCGTCACGGCCCATGGGGATCATGGAGTGCCACAGCTTCTGGATGTCCTGAGGAACAAAGTCGGAAAGACCAGTGTCAATGTATCCGGGGGAGACGGAGTTGACACGGGCGAAGTCTCTCCACTCGTTAGCAAGCGACTTGGCCAAGTGAATGCAGCCAGCCTTTGCGACGTTGTACGAGGTCTGCTCCTGGGGGAAATTGGCGACGTGGCCGGACATGGAGGCAGTGATGACGAGGGAGCCGGTCTTGCGTTCGCGGAAGTGAAGACCAACAGCACGGGCACAGTTGAAGGTACCAGTCAGATCAGTGTCGACAACCTCGTTCCACTGCTCGACGCTGGCATCGAGGATACCGTTGTCGGCGGTCTTGCCCGCGTTCGCAATGAAGACATCGATCTTGCCGAAGTCCTTGATTACGTCTGCGACGAGCTGCTCGACGTTCTTGTAGTCGCCAACGGTGCACTTGTAGGCCTTGACCTTGACGCCGTACTTCTCGCTCAGCTCCTTTGCGTTCTTCTCAGCTCCAGCAGAGCGAGAGTTGTATGTGATGGCGAGATCGGCACCGAACTCAGCGCAACCGCGGGCAGCCTCAATTCCGATTCCAGTGGGCCCGGAAGCACCGGTGACGACGACGACCTTGCCCTTGAGGCTGAAAAGGTCCTTGAGCTCTTCGGCTTGGGGAATGGGGGAAGGCATGTTGATGTATGGATGAAGGAGAAGCTGGTTGAAGTGTGATGGAACTGAGCTGTTGATGGAGGGAATGATGCTTGATAAATAAAAGAAGAGCAGAGGAGGGGTGAGGAGGGGTACAAGTAGTCTGGGAAAGGTTGAGAAAAGGCCCAGCTTGCTTTTGGTTAGTGAGGGGTGGAGTGACGTGGGTGTCTTTGCTGTGGCATCCAGTTCAAAATGCTAGTCGATTTGCCAATTGAATCGAGTAGCCGGCTTACAACGCGGCGTCAGATGGGCTCTATCTGCAGGTCTAGTCTCGAATGGGAGCATTAAGTGGGCGCAGTGGAAAAGAATCTCGAATCTTTTGTTGCTTCTTGCCCCGCGACCTGAAGCTCGACATGGATAAGAGCTCTGGCCGCGCACGGTCCAGGCCATGGGGCGTTGGAAATATCTCTCATCCCACACCTCCCACGCGTTGTTTTCTCCAACATCTCTAGAAAAGATTGCATTTTCAGCCCCAAAACCTCAAACTTTGATCACCCGAGATGCTGTGTTTACCGCCGAGCATTTGGCACGCCTCGCCGTGCTCCACGCTATTACCTCTTTGGGATACCTCCTTCTAGCTTTGGCATGCACCGTCAGCAATTACGTTCCTGACACACTCACATCAGGATGCGCGCTTACGTTCGTGTTCTTGCTCTTCTGGTGGCTGTTAATGCAGTGCCCCGCGCCTAGAGGTTCTACGTGCCACAGATATGCACATCTTCGCCCCAAACTCCGCTGTCAGGACTGACTAACAAATGACCAACACTCCCGTCTCTAATTATCTACAGCACTTCATCCATATCTTCGACAAACACGCAACTCGCCAATCCCAATTAGTTCTTCCCTAAAACACAAGTCTACTGACTGAAGTTTACTCAGCTACTGCTTGCCTAAAAGTGCAATAGAGCCTCAGCTCCTTTGCCAATCACACAACTCACCCGATCTCCTCCACCAAACCTCAGCGGCCATAACACCCCCTGTCGGCAGTTATAGATAGTCATGATGGCTCAATAGCCCCGAGAGTTCAGCCAACGAATGAAGATTGCTCCTGCTTTAGCCCTGGACATGTTATACCCCGCCAAGTGTTTTCTGGTTGAGGAGCTTAAGGAGGGGTAAATGTGGAAGACCAGCCCACTTCTAAAGGGAAGGGAAGTGATTTCCGCAAAGAAAGTCTTTGTGGTCACGGGTTGGAATCTTTCGGACTCTTTGGAAATACTGAGAAAAAAATTGCTTTTTCCAATTATCGAGGATCTGAGCGGGATTGCGGATTCCATGATCTCATCTCCGAGAGCATTTCGGAGTAACACGAAGTCTTCAAAGCAGTGCAATGGAGTATAGGAGACCGGACCGAAGGTTTTGCTGGTCTCGCTGAACATGCTTAACTGTCTTACTAAATGCCTAAGTCGTGAGCCATAAGGTTATGTTTTACTTTGGGCAGAAACGCCTGCCTGCCTCAAGACCGGTCCCACCAACACGTGTTTGCGGCTCAATCTTTCTGTTCCCATAGCAGACGGCCTACATTTCCGCTATAAAGTTGGAGAGCTCTCGTCCAATATAGCCAGGAACGTGAGCCTTGAGAGTTAGCACTAGTCCCAAACGGCGACAAGCGCCGCCTTACCATCAGCCATGAACTTCTTACCACCTCCCTTCAGCCTCAACCCCCTTCACAGTAAGCCCACCAAACGGGATACTTCACCTACATCTCTGTCCTAAATTGACTCTCTCATTCTCGCACCCGAGCTATCCAACACGCTCACAACAACGCCCAATATGGTCATCCACTGTCTCCTTCCCCGACCACTCTCATCGAACGATGTGGTTGTCGGACAGCTTCTCACACACCCACTACACCCCGAGAAAGATGGCTTCTACTCCGAAACCGCACATGAATTTGTCGACGATCTCAACGACTACCACATCCAGCTCCGCTACAAAGACCTTTTCTCTGTCGACAAAGAAGGCCGCTTCATGACCAACTATGGTGCCAAATTCGATCTAGGCCGCATATACCGCCAACCTAATCTACTTACCGTTACGGCGGAGCAGATGATCCAACGAACCTCCCAGCGCCCCAGCAAAACCTTCGAGGCTGTGACCGACGACCCAGAAGCTCGGCAGTGGATCTATAATCTCGCGAAGGAGGGGAAGGAGATGTACATCGTAGTAGGGGTGACCGAGCTCAAGAACGCCACATTCAAACGCGCGAAACTCCAGGATGCAGGCGCTTCCAAGCGTCTGAATGAACTGCCCATCGAATCAGGGGCCAAAGTACCCCGCGCTGTACGAAGGAACTCTGCACTTGGCCTTGGGTCAGAGAGACAGATTTCGGGTGTCTTTGGCATGGATGTACGACGCGTGGTGGCAAGGATCACGACGCCTGCGGAGCCGCATAGTCTGAGCGATATAGGGTATAGGTGGTGCTACTACGATGTGGAGGATAGTCCAAATAAGGAGCAGTTGATCGTTGGGTTGGGCGAGAGTCTGAAGGCGAACGAACTAAGACTTATGCTGGATCTAACCGAGGAGGATGTTCAAGAGTCCCTTGATGCAATTAGCCAGCTGAGCTTGGATGCACTGGGTGCGGCTGCGAGCCCGTTGCTGAGGCCTAGTTCGCCTGCGCTGAGGGGCCGATCGCCTTCGCCGCACCCACTGTTGAGGGCCAGGTCTTGAGGGCCAGGTCTTGAGGGCATGGAGGTTGGGCGTTCGTTAATTTGCGACAGATGATCAAGTTGAAGAACAATGTTGAACACGAAGGAGGAGGCTGTAGCAGGGAGACCATGTGGACACTTGGGCATGATATATTTGGAAGCGTTCTTGCGATGACGATATCCTCACGGCCTGCATACCTATTATCTCTTACTTTTCACATTTTAAAATGCTTCCTTTACCCTCTCTCAACTATACATCTACCAAAATATTTTGTTGTAATTCAATTTGAATACGTTTAGTACATGCCACATTTGAATTTTGTTACATAATTACTTTTAACCAACCTATGCAGCACCAATGGTTCCCCATTCTCTGTGTAGAAAGAACTGAACTTGCGGTATTGACATGCCTCTCATGATCCTACGCACACCTGACTCGTAACTTCGGATAATACGACTAGGGTGCCATGCAATCCTGTACACGTATTGCGTAGATCATGAGGGGCGTCGCAGTCCAATCCTTTGTTCCTCGCAACTTCAGCACTCCCCCATCCCAGTTTCACACCCTGTATGCACTTTTGGCTTGGCGACCGGAACATTATACCGTATCAATTTCGATATGGCTTCAAGCAGCAGCACACTATACTCGTATGACACCGAAACAACTCTTATCCCAGAAAGCGATGTGCGTCGTTTCTTCATCCACTAATCTGGCACCCGGCTAATATAATTGCGTAGGAGAGCGGTGACGGGGACTCAGCAATTGGAGGGCTGAGCTATGCGCAAGTATCCATCCTCCACAAAGAAGCTTGCCCTGACATGGTTCTAGGAGCTCTACAACTAGCGCCCGATCAGATGTCTATGCCACGATCGAGGAGTTCGGACGAACATATCACGGGTTCAAAGCTGGCAGCAAGTAGCACGATAAGGCGAGTTTGGAGCAATTCGCTCATTATTTGCGCAGAATATGTAATGCCCAACGACGAAAAAGAGCGCGACCGCCTAGACCTCCAACACGCGCTCTGGACCATGACCACAGACGGGGAACTGCACACCGCGCCCATCACCGCTCCCCGCCGCGTGCTTGACATCGCCACCGGCACCGGCCTCTGGGCCATGGAGTTCGCAGAGAAATTCCCAGACGCCCAAGTAACCGGCACGGACCTCTCGCCTATCCAACCCACTTTCGTGCCTATAAACTGTACCTTCGAGATCGCCGACGCGGAAGATGAGTGGAATTTCTCGGAGCAGTTCGATTACATCCATGGCCGGGCCCTCATGTCGTGTTTTGCGGACCCTCGGTCGATCATCCAGAAAGCGTACGATGCGCTAGAACCGGGCGGGTATCTCGAAATGCAGGATGGGCTGTTTCCATTCCAGTTCCTGGGAGCTCAGCCGCCGCCGGAGCATCCGCTCCAAGTTTTCTTGCATAACTCTTTGGAGGCTTCGGTTAGATCTGGGAGACCGTGGAATAATGCACAACATTACGCTTCTTGGATGGGCGAGGTTGGGTTTGAGGATGTGGTGGAAAGGCGGTTCAATTGGCCGTGTGGACCGTGGGCCAAAGGGGAGAAGATGAAAAAGCTGGGAGTGTACTTTTTAGAGGATCTAAAGCACGCCATAGAGCCGATTTGCATGAAGTTGTTTGTTAAGGTACTCGGGTGGAGTGAGGAGAGGACGAAGGAAGTGGTGGAGGGGGTTTTGGCGAGTTTGGGAGCAAGGAAGGTATATCTTTTTGAGACGGTGTTTTTTTTGACAGGGCGGAAACCGCTTGCGTAAAGCTGCTCGATAGATGTCAAGTCCAGCTCATTTCTTGATTCCAACAACCACCAAATTTCGTGGACTTTGTCCGTACTCGAAAACTGGCTCGACCCAGGCTGTTTCCACCTCGGCCTGCTCTTTCAGCCACAGGTACCGATCAGTGACAATAACAGCCTCTACCACCCCCGCACTAAAGGCCATCAGACTCCACATGATGTTCAGCTCTTTCTTCTTCTCTCCGTACCGTACTTCGTAGTCCCTGATGTCATCATCGGTCAACCCTTCCATTTTCGAGGCAATAAACTCGGGGTCGACTTCGCAAAATGTGTTCGGTGATGTAAGCTTCCCAATAGCCGCACGAACGTATGACGGAAAGTCTTTGTACGCAAACTTACGTAGAGACCCGATAGTCAGCGGTGTAGCTGTTCCATTAGAGCTAAGACCAGGACCTCGTCCGTTTGGTGGTGTCCAGTTTACTTTGCTGGTGTGTCCATTAGCAGACACTGCGCCGCTGACCACTGATTCCACGGGAGCAGCAACAACGCCGCGGTCAAGGAAGATCCGCTGGAGAAGGGCACGATAAAAGTGCCTTGTGAAGAAGAGATCGCTGTCTTCTTGGGCCCAGTTTTGTGGCGCCTGGACGGCCATCATGCGGGCAGTGATGTTCATGCGTATGCCTTTGGGAGGTTCGATTACATCGTCCGTACCGTCTCCAGGCGGATATGGTAAAGGGTATGTCGCTAGCTTTTCCGACATGGGGAACCCGTTAGGATCACAAGTATTGGATGTGAGTTCAAGACGAGGATGTTTTGGACGTAGGGAAGGGAGCTTATATGTAGGTGGACCAAGACGTTCGGTGACGAGATTGTAGCAGCAACCCACCATAGCCACAGCCGATACTGCAGGGTTCAAGAGGAGTGAGCGCAGACCATGATGGACTAGATTCCCGCAAGAATGTAGAGACATGACCATGAGGTTGGGTTCGTGCAGTTTTGGGACAGTTTTGATGTCAGATGGCTCTTCCACAGCTTTGGATGTGCTTGTGATATTGTTGTCCTGCACCTGGGAGGAATCCACTATTTGTCTGACGACTGGCGCAAGGTCACCGTCTGTGATCATATGTTCAACATACTGTACACTACCGCGGCCGTCTGAGTAGATCTGGAGACTGTTTATAGATGTTTTGCTATCTTCCAGGGGTACTCTGTTCGTCAATGTGTCTTCCGGCGAATTGGACATGGAGAGCGCAGGTTGTTGGTTACACTCGTTCGAATTGTAGTTCGTCTTGTTCTCTTGTTCATCTTCAGGCGTAAAATTCTCTACTACTGGCACCAATACGTTCTCGTTTGCGTCGCAGTGTTCCTCAATTTCTTGTTTCTTCTGCTTCTTCTGTCCAGCACGGTGTTCTTTCTTGTTTCTCAATATCAGAGGCTTGGGGACGAGTCTTGCTAGCACATCCATATTTTTAGCTCCCTCAATATTGTGCGGCCGGCTTTCGACAGCAACAATGTGCTTAGAGTACGGCGTTGCAGCAAGAGCACGTCCGAGGTAGTTCTGACCCGAGCCGAAATCTACAAGATGCGTGATCTCCCCCTTTCCTTCAGCTGCGATATCTGTAGTCAGTCTGTCGAGATAACGGGCAAAGTTGTCCACTTCATGGATCTTCTTGACTTTCATGCCAGTGGATACATGTCGAGCTAGCGTGCTCTTTTGTGATTTGAGCCCCGAGTTGGGAGGAGGAAACGCTCGACCTAAGAGATGCTTGCGCACTTGTTTTAAATAGCCAAGGAGATCTTTTGGAGGGGCAGGTCCTCCTCTCCAGGATGGATTTTCATCCCCCTCATCATGCGCATCAAACTGGCTTAGATCTTCTCTCATTAGTAGGTCCAAGATGACCATGATGTCGCGATCTTTGAACCATTCCCTCCACGTCTGAGGCAATATTGACGCGTAAAGGTCTGGCGATTTTGTGTAGAAGTCCAAAATGTGCACTCCTCCGCATAGAGTCTGCAATAGCCACGATGATGTTGCAAAGTCCAATAGTGACTCAACATAGTCATCTTCGTTGTTAAATTCGGCTGGAAGAGGTAGAGGCGTATCCGGTCCCATGATGGCGTCTGTAATCCTCCCCTGAACCCTTTGGGAATGCTGTTTCCGTAAGAGCGTGCGTGCTGATTGGAAAGAGGTATAATTTTTGGTTGCGATTTCTTTGAGAAGAGGTTGTGGTCTGTGCATATACGCCAAGGCCTCGGGGGTCCGCAATTGAATGATGATCAGAGCTCACGACCGTCACTCTATCCTACCCAGCGCCGCTTCATCCATAGCTGATATCTCGTTGCTTCTAACGTTTTATCGCCTCTTATCATCTCGCCCAGAATGATGTCCACACCTAACGACGAGGACCCCTTCCTGCAGGTTCAAGCGTAAGACACCCGCTTCCGGGATCCCGATGCCTGATACTGACAACTGGACAGAGACGTTCTCTCTGCGCTAAATACTACAAGACCCCTCTTTGCTTCCTACCTACGTATTAGGTCATCCGCTTCCTCCGCAACCTCTCCCGAGCTTCGAGAAGCCCGCAGCGAGCTCGAGCAGACACTCCAAGACCTCACCCAAGATCTCGAGGACCTTATTGAGAGCGTCAAGGCAGTCGAACATGACCCCTATCGATTCGGCCTAGAAATTGATGAAGTTGAGCGGAGAAGGCGACTAGTGAAGGAGGTGGGAGATGAGGTGCAGAACATGCGGGAGGAGCTGCTGCGAACTGTCCATGATGCGCAGAATAAGGGGAAGGGAGCTGTGAATGGAGATGTTCTACCCGATCCAGATGATTTCGAGGAGCCGGACGGATACGCAGCTTTTGAGCAGGAGAGACAGCTCGAGATGATGCACGAACAGGATGAGGCTCTAGATGGTGTCTTCCGAACCGTGGGCAACTTGCGACAGCAAGCCGACGACATGGGCCGCGAACTCGAAGAGCAAGGGGAGCTTCTCAACGACGTCGATGCTGTTGCAGACAGGGTTGGCGGGAAGCTCCAAGTTGGCCTCAAGAAAGTTGGATGGGTGATCAAGAAGAACGAAGGTAATTGCGCCCAAAGCAGCTTTTTGGAATAGTCACTAACAACTTAGATCGCATGTCTAGCTGCTGCATTGGAGTGCTCATCTTTGTCCTAATATTACTTCTGGTCCTGCTTCTCGTTCTCTGAGCCTTCTTCAGCCGTCGATATAATTTTCGATGGCGAGTAAAGACAGGGTCGAAATTTGTGAACGGAAATATGACAATCGAGTGGAAACGGCTCAGTTTCCGCTATATGGCCAGTGCAACGAAGTCCCGGCGGATCACTTCCAGCGCTCGCAGTACATGGAGTGGTGCTTGGGTGACTAATACACTCTATTAGAATGATCCGCATGAAGGCGGAGTGAGATGTTCCGTCGGTATCGAAAGCATGAGGCGTCTTCTGCCGCTAGACACGCGGTAAAGCTGCCGGCGCCAAGATTTGGCGAGCATTAGGTACCTTCCTGACAACTTTATTTGCACGCGACGCGAGCTGATTATGGTCGCGCTCAGCGACTTAGATTTCAACTACTCAACCATAGACTTACATGCAACGCACGCAGTGCCATAATTGCAACGACCCCGTTTACGAGTAGTTATCAAATCTAATCAATTATATACTACGTCAGATGCTTCGAGTACAAACCTCATCACTTGGTTTTCCTGAAATGCATATGTCTCGTTGTCACCCAACAACATTCCTCCCCTCTGTTCCTTGCGCAGCAAGGAATGCTTTTCAATTCGTCGCTCGCCTTCCCGGAATGCATCCAAATACTAGTTCAAGAGTGGTTCCCATGGGTTCTGAGACGTTTCTGGTCAGAGCCGTGATCAGGCTCAATCCCGAACCTCGACTCCATACGATATTTCGGGATCTTTCCACACCCGTTCCTTCTCTTTGAAAAGCTGTTGTATTGTACAGCTCTGGGTCACTCTTTGGCTATCCGCTTACGTTCGAGATGGGCCTTGTCATTCATTTTCGCTAACATACTGTCCTTATCTTCCGTTCCAGGCACCATCTACCAACCTCAGCAGCCAACCATTCATTTACAATCAGCAAGTGATTGAAGACCAAGTCACTTCATGGCAAGTTCTGAGGGGAGCAGCGGTGGAGCCAGTCAGCTGCCCCCCAAGTCCGAGATCAAAGCCATCAAGATCAACAAGCAGCTTCCACGCCGACAGTTGACGCTCATTGCTATTGCCGTCTTGCTTCACGTTCTCCTTTGGAGCTCGCTCACTACACTCATCGCCTCCCTCTACTTGATTGCAGCCGACACCGGTGACAACACCAACATCCCATCCGAAATCCTCACTATCGCATCTGTAAGTACCGCTATTGTGGCTACGATCCACACAGCTCATCAATAACAGGCCCTTGTATCATTAGCCTACATACTACTTCATACTATGTTCTCGCTGAAGCAGAGGATATGGAAACGCCAGCAACGAGACCCCTCCATAGTCGAAAAGACATCGTATGTTGCTGTCCGCCTTGCAGTCACCTTATGCATCCTATGGCTCTTGACAACTGGATGGAACCTCATCATTTTCGCCCGTCGGCCTGTTTGTCTACCTGCTGGTGCCAGTCTTGAAGGCTGGGAAGCCGGATCGACGTGCGTAGTGGGACGCATCGGGACTGCCATCTCGATGATAGCACTGTAAGGACCTTCAAGGACCATTGAATCCACCAATGACTTGTGTACTAACACAATACACAGAATAGCGTCGTTTACCCTTTTTGGTATGCTCGCTGTTGTCCGCCGCCCCTTTGAAGCCCATATCTTCAAGTACCACTATCGCCAATTAGCCAAACCGTACCCTACCCCCTCTGTGTCTCGCCGTCCCTCTCCTACTCGTAGCGTCTCCTCTGTGTCTGCCAGGTCTCGTGGTCGCGTTTCTGCTTCTACACGTCGAAGTACTCTTTCTACACACTCCATCGCAGACGCCGAACCCATAGACATAGACTTTGCACCTCTGCCTGGTACCATCCACGCTCCCTCCCCTGTGCACCCAATTGGCTTCGGTATCTTCCAATCCTCAGACCGGCCGCCGCAGATTCCAGTCGCCTTTTTGCAACCCAAACGTACCCATTCGCTTGAATCTATACCCCGAATGTTCTCCCCGACGTGGTCTTCAACACATGTACCTTTTCCCCCACACATGTCTACCTTGATAGCGCCAAGTGAGTTTGTGCCGCTAAACAACCCGATACAATACTCGGCATCTGCGTGGAAGGCTGTACATCCTACACTTCCAATACCGACGATGCCTTCTTCTTTAGGGCCTGCCACATTGTCTTCGAGGCCTGTATCGTTGAGTTCGCGATCGAACCTGTACTTACCACACAACGGGTCGACATACAGCTTCAACTTCTACCGATCAGGCTACTCACGCTCCTCAATATCCTTGACTCGCCCAAACCGTCTCAGCACCGCAACACCGCCCTTGCCCCCAAGTAGCGTGAGCTGGAGTGACCGAAGCGGGTCAACAGAAGGAAGAAGAAGTAGAAGCCCAGAGAAAAGAACCGGCAGTCCGATCGCTGGTGTTACAGGCCGCATGTCCACAAGCGAAGAAGAAATGGTCAAGGCTTACAGGATATTAGTAAGTGCATCGAAACCACGCGATCGGAAGTCTGGCCATGTGCGGCATGCCAGTGCGCCAAATACCACGGCCGGCGCGTCGCATCCATATTTTTATTCGGGGAGGAAGGCGAAGGGGTGGAAACCGCAGTTGAAAGGCCAAGCGGAACTCTTAGAGGGCGCCCCCTCTAGCATGGTCCGATCGTCATCTGCCGAGCTGTGGGGTAAAGTCAGTGCAGAGAGTAGTGCTGATGGTGGGGCGAGAGAGAGCTTGAGAGAGGCGTTCGAAAATGCGTTACAGAAACGATGGAACATCACCACAGCCCCTGAGGAAACGAAACCAATACGCAAGACAAGATCGGAAAGCCCACTAAGGCGTTTGGATATTTTGGAAGAGAGTGAGGAAAGGGAAAGGGCGATGACGGTAAGCAGGATGCCTCAAGATCCGGCGGTGAAGAGGAGGATGACGATTGATGAGCTGAAGAATAAGCCGCTGCCGAGAATTGCAGCACTTTGAAGTCATGGATCAAATAGTTGAGGATTACAAGCATCTCTAGGAGCTTCGGCTTAATATATTTTGGCCAGCGATGGTATACTATCTGCGGTTAGCGCGTATTTTCATTTACTAGCTGGGCAGACAAGGTGGGGAAAGGCATGTCCGAGGTATCAACATAGGTTGGAAAAGCTGCATATTGCATATGGACGATTTTTATATACCAAATCATTTTATCATCGCAGCTTCATGATAAGAAATATAGGGTCTAGGTCTTAAATGCAGAATATTGCAAGATACCCTGGACTATCGCCCTTTGTTTCCTTATGCGGACTTAATGGATATAGCAAAGTTGCCCCTCATTCACGAGTGCAATTCTTTCCGCTGTTTACAGGGTCGAATCCTCTAGGACTGATTGGCGACTTCGACAGCTATAAGCTTATGGAGCTGGTCTGAATATGGTAAAGCTGTCATCGGCTTCGCGTAGCATTCGTAAGCGAGTTGTAAGGTTGGCGAATAGGAGCATATTCCGAGCTGTATTATGCGTTTTGCTCTGTGTTCATGCGTCTAGCGGCGGCCTTGGATTTTGCTGTTGGAGGGACAAATTGTACCGCGATCAATGCGGAGACATTAGTGGGCTCGGACTTAGAACCGCACGAGCACGGAGCGGATGAATAGCTCCATGATGAATAATTCTGTGGCCGCCCTAGCGACTGAGTAGCTATCTCGGGTATAGCGCGAGGTATGCTGTCAATGTGCAAGACATGGTGTCATGCCGGCAGCTTTTGAATAAGTAGTGGGGTGAACGCGTCTTTCTGAAATTCATCGAGCTACTCACTTCTCTACACTTCTCCTCACAGCCATACACAGTCTCTCACCTCTCCAACCCCAAAGAAAAACTACAATCCAACTCATCATGTCCATCAAAGCAATCTTCGGCGGCGCGGCCATTTCTGCAATGGGCGCCTTTTCCCAAGACGACCAAATTGCTGAAGTCTTCGCCGCCCTCAAGAAAGGCGGCGTAGAGACCATCGACACCGCACGTCTCTACCCCGGCTCCGAGGAGACGATTGGCAAAGCCCCCGGCCACGAAGACTTTATTATCGACACCAAGATCGTCGGTGGGTTCACCCCTGGCACTGCGAAGAAGGAAGCCATTATCGTCGACGCCCAGGACTCGCTCGACAAGGTCAAGATCAAGCAGTTCGATATTCTGTACCTTCACTCCCCGGACAAGGACATCCCAATCGAGGAGACTCTAGAGGGGATCAACGAGGTTTATAAGAAGGGCCTCTTCAGGCGCTTTGGATTGAGCAATTTCTCAGCCGAGCAGGTGCAGGAGGCGTATGATGTGGCGAAGAGCAAGGGTTTCGTGCTGCCTACTGTTTACCAGGGGAATTACAACCCTGTTGCCCGGCACCTGGAGACTCTCCTTTTCCCTACCCTGAGGAAGCTTGGCTTCGCATTCTACGCATACTCGCCGCTTGCCGGAGGTTTCCTGACCAAGACTACCCAGTCGCTGGATGAGGGCGCGGGCCGCTTCAACGACCAGGCTCTTGGTGGGATGTACAAAAAGCTCTACAACAAGCCTACGCTGCGCGAGGCGCTGGCGGAGTGGAATGAAATTGCGGAGAAGGAGCAGGTCACGAAGGCAGAGTTGGCATACCGCTGGGTAGGATACAACTCGGCGTTGGAAGTGGAGAAGGGTGATGGGGTTATTTTCGGTGCGAGCAGCCTCAAGCAGATTGAGCAGACAGCTGCGGTACTGAAGAAGGGTGGGCTTAGTGATGAAGCAGTGAAGCGTATTGACGCGATCTGGAAGAAGGTGGAGAAGGAGGCGCCCGTTGATAACACGTCCGCATTCAATGCTTGAACCTTGAACGGGAAGTGGAGACTTTGAATGGGAAGCGGAGAGAGAGGAACCAAATATAAATTTATGATGAAGAATCAACCGTGTTAACGATTGTGCTCTGACCAAGTTGTGCATATAAACCTGAGGTGAGAGCTAGATCAAGGAAGGTTTAGCCGCATTTGACCCCGGATTTTGGTGAAGGCAGAAATTGGAGCTTTCTTCCACGACTTTCCACAAACGTAGCTGCCTCACACTCACAAAGCCATAACTCGACATAAAGCTGCGCAGGCTTCTCGCAAGCAAGCCTCACCATACTAGAAACCCAATCCCTTTACCAAAACATCTCATTTACGTATATACGCGCTCTAATTACCCCACTATGGACCTCGCAGCTCGCGGTGCCGCAGCCCTGACTGCCAGTAACTACGACGAAGCCATCCAACTCTACACCTCCGCCCTCGCGCAGAATCCCAACGCTGTTGACTATTATATCAAGCGCTCGACCGCATACCAGCGTTCTCAGAAGTACGCCGAAGCTCTTTCCGATGCTGAAATTGCCGTCGTCCTCGCCCACAAGCGCGCGAAGCGTGAGCTCATCAAGGACTCTCAGCTCCGACGAGGCATAGCACTGTTCTTCCTCGAGCGGTACGCAGACGCAGATTTCGTACTGGGCATAGTGAAGAGGTTAGACGAGAAGGAGAAGACGCTAGGGATATGGACGATGAAGGTTGCAGCGAAGTTGAAGGGATTGGAGGAAGGGGATGAGAGGGCAAAGGTGCAGGCGCAGGAGGTGCCTGATGTGGAAATTCCTAGCCCGGAAAAGCAGAAAAAGGTTGAAAAGGAGGAGACTATTCTCGACAAGACCTTGCCTCCGGAAGCCACCACATCTGCTACGCCGAAGCCGGTCGTGCCTACACCTGCGGACAAGATCAAGCATGACTGGTACCAGAACAACGAGAACGTGTACTTTACACTAATGGCCAAGGGTGTGCCTAAGGACAAGGCATCGGTGGAGATCGACCAAGACTCAGTATGCACACCTCTCACCCTCCCATCCCGGTCCTAGTAGCTAACTCAACGCAGCTCTCTATCTCGTTCCCTATCAAAGACGCCTCTGATTTCGGCTTCAGCCTCGACCCCCTCTACGCTCCCGTCGACCCCAGCGCATCAACCTTCCGCATCACCCCCACAAAAGTCGAAGTCACACTCAAAAAAGCCACAGCAGGCGTTAAATGGCACGGCCTCGAAGGCGACCGCGACACCTCCGCTCCCTCCGCAGAGAAATCCGAGATCCCCTCCCACGTCTTGCGCCCAAAGACCAACGATTTACCCCCTGTATACCCTACTTCGTCAAAGAAGGGCACAAAGAATTGGGACAAGGTGGCAAATGATTTGAGTGGGAAGAAACCCGGGGAGGAGGACGATGATATGGATGGTGATGAGACATCGAGGTTCTTTAAGACGCTGTATAAGGGTGCGGGGGCGGATCAGCAGAGGGCGATGATGAAGAGCTATCAGGAGAGTGGAGGCACTGTGCTGAGTACGGATTGGAATCAGGTTGGGGGCAAGACTGTGGTTCCTGAACCGCCAGAGGGTATGGAGGCAAAGAAGTACTAGCGAACAATACAACTGAGGACGGCGCAGCAAGACGGCAAGCGTTAATTATTTCCTTTCTTCAACTTATCAGCGATGCATGTCAGCGTGGGGAATACGGCAGGCGGGATACGGCGTTGTCTCGAACATCTTTCTGACTACTCTCAGTATTGCGGTAGGGTCCGGGTGTTTACAGATCATGTGAAGCGGTTCGATGAACCTGCATGGCTTATTCAGTAGCAATGAAGCTCTACAAATTTATCAAGAGAGATCCCTTTGCGATGACAGATCCGAGTGGTCTCGAGTTGCTTCTTTATCCCGATATGCATGCTCTTTAAACGAACCAATCCGATTCATGGAGCTTTGTCATTCCGCTCTCTCTTTGTAACACTCTTCCGCTGCGAACTCGTCTCATCCCCGCAACCACATGTCTCGAACGCGACATACGAGGAACGCGTTACGTACTTACTGGACTATTATCTCGACTTCGTCCATTGACCGGGCAATGCTTCAAGTATGGACTTATTAATCTCGTTCTTCACTTGCGCCGAAGCTCCGAGAGAACGGAGCTACCCCGCAACGCCACTTCCGCTTCATCAAGTATCGATTTCGCATTCTGGCCATTGGGATTTGGTCAGACTGAAACAGGGATCGAGTTGAAAATGTTCGCTAGACTCGTATCTATAAGGAGCGTATTCAACCCCTCGAGCTTGCGGTCTGCTCCAATACGATCGAGTTCATTATCAATATCGATACAGGGTTTCGAACCAACAGCACCGAAATTATACAACCGCACCATGGCGACTTCTTCGAAGATTCACTTGACTGCTTTGCAGACCCCTGAATTCTACGTAAAGGGTCTCACCGACGAGGCTGCAAAGACGACGAGCGAGCTGCTTCAAGTAAACCATGAGAAACACCACATCTTCTTCAACAAATCCGGCTTCCACAACCACATAGTCCACCACCTCCTCACCCTCTTCGCTCTCAATGCCTCTTCTGCCGAAATCCAGAAGGGATACGACGACAATGCATCTTACCAGCGTCCTCCAGTTTCCCTCGAGCAGACGATTGTCGACGACATGCACGACCCAGAGCGATTCAAGAGCTATTTAGGACAGGAGAAGTACTACCATGATTTTCTGGTATTTTTCCAAGGCGAAATCGACAAAAAGGGATGGGAGGACGTAGTGAATGAGTATGTGTTCAAGGGGGACGAGAGAGCGGACGATTTGCTAGTCCGCATGTTCGCTGGCTTCCTGCATCCTATAATCCACCTAGGCTTCGGCGTCGAATTTCAACAACCGGCCATCATAGCCGAAGCGCTGGCTCAAGCCTGTGTGCACGATAGCTGGGTCGGCGCCCTCTTCCAAAAGAGCGAAAAAGCTGTCCAGGCAAATACTCCTGGTCGCCGACCTGCGAAATCTGTGGTCCAGCTTCTGGATGAGATACGTCTTGATGAGAAGTTGAGGGGGTCGGTGAAGTGGGACGACGGGAACAAGATCAGGGATGGAATATTGAAGAGGGCACCTGAGGAGATGATCAAGTACGCTAGCCAGTATGCTGTTCTTGAGTCTGAGCTTGAGGAAAAGACAGCGGAGATGATTAATGCTTCTGGTAAGCCCTTCTTCCTGCCAATTCTTTGACCGATCAAAGTCGCTCTTATAGTTTGATCTTCGTTAACTTTCGCATATAGTCTATTTTGCATCCCTCTCCCAGCATCCCCCTCATGTCCCCAAATTCGACTTCTTCTACATACACAGCGTCAACGCCTCCATCTTCTTCAGCTCCTTCCTCGCGCAGCCCTGGTTGTCCATCTCCAATAAAATCCGCCTGCTGGAATGGAAAGTCCGACTCGATCTCGCTATGTACGTCTCCCGCGGCTCTCCACCTCTTCTTCTCTCCGAAGTCACAGAGTATAAGAGCAAGATGGACTCGGGCTGGGATCAGGTGATCAAAAGAGTGAATAAACGTGAGGATGATGGACATGCGCCGAAGTTTGTCAGGGCGCTGGCGCATGGGGAACAGGTGAGTAAGAAGTTTGAGGGGAAAGAAGGATTCAAAATTAAAGGGGATATGTGGTTGAAACTTGGAAATATGGCGGTTGATTCCGTGGAAAGTGGGGGCCCGACTTGGGTGAGGAATACAGGGTTTGAGGAGGCCTGGAAAGATGTTCCGAAGAGAGAGGAGAGTGCGAGATTGTAGGCGGGGAGGGGATGTGGAAGAGTGGCTGTACGATCGAGAAGGGTACGAGATTGCAAGTATAGGAATTGATTCTCGGAGGTAAGAAAAGTTAGGGAGCTGTAGGATTGTTTGTTTTGACTAAGTGGAAATAAATTGTGTATATGTATCGTCTTTAGTACTAGGAAATTGTAATAGTACTGAACTAGCAGATGTGCAGTCTTCAAATGTAGCAATTTATTCCTCTTGCCATTGACCTAATCCTACCCAATGCCCAAGATATTTTCTGCCATGTGACAAGAAATTCTAGGTACAACTCTGATTGCATACCTGAATCTGTACAGATTCAACAACCAAACTCAACCATCCCTTCGTGACATATCAGACCTACAACTCCCTCGCCAACGCCAAAATCTCCTCCCCAAACTTCGGGTGCTTTCCCTTCTGCTCCGGATACGTACTCTCCGTCATCCTATCCAGCGTCCCGGGCTTCGTATCCAGAATAAGCTGCTTGGCCATGGTATTCCTGCCCACCACATCCTGAAACTTCCCTCCAAGTCCGTCTCTGAGCTCCGGGTCTGTCTCCGTGTATAGCATACCCTTCAGACGATATCAACACTACCAGAAATGAGCGTGAGGTGTTCACATGCAGATACGTACCAACGTCCTCGAAACGAAATCCCACATGAAATACACGTTGTTCTTGTCATTGGCGGGCGTCATATACGTCTGCTGCATATTGGGCTCCATGGCGGGATGGTACGCGAGTTTTTCGGCCAAAGCGCGGAGTTTGTTTGCTGTTTCCAGCCAGGTTGGATGGGTCTTACTGGGGAGGGGTGTGCGGATTGCGCGGAGGGTGTATTCCTCGCGGGTGTTTTTGTAGGGGTCTAGGAATTGAGGGAGTTCTGAGGCGGACATGATGGGCTAGGATTGGAGTTGTAAAAATGTGTGAAGAGACTTAGAGAGTGTTGATAGCTGGTGTGAATGTTATAGAATGCATGAAGTGGGGTCCGTTGAGTCCATGAAGTACGTGTGTCGTCATGTGCCGTCTCTTATCGATAACTTGCCGTAAGCCTAGGAAGGAACAGCCGAGGCCAAGGAGATATACGATACTAGATACTCACGACATCACAAGAGCAAGAACAACATCTGGAAAAGAAAGGGGAACTCGTAGGTTTCTGGTATCATAGATGCTAGCAATATACTCCACTTCACCTGGCATGTTGTCTTCTGGCACAGCCTTCGACAACCCACAATGCCCTTAAACACTCAAAAAAAACATAATAGAAAGGTATACAAACAGCCGTCATCATCGCCACACGCCAGAAATTGCCAACATACCCACCATATATACTTTCAAGGCTATCTACCCATCCACGTCGTATACTGTGAATTCGAGAACCACTGCAAGAAGTGCTAAAGATACCAGAAGCGAATTTTAAACGCCGACCGATGCATGCTGTGCAACACAAAGGGGGCTGGAGCGCATCTAGTGTCTGCCGAGCAGACCGTGCTCGCGGTCCCTCCTGTGCATGTGGTTGTGGCGACGGTGGCGCTTAGCAGGGGCCTCAACGGTAACGTACACAGTGATCTCCTCGATGGCAACCTCGTAAGCGACACCAGCGCTGGTGAAAGTTGAGGTGCCGATAATGCTGCCAGGGCCCTTGGGACCCTCTGCAACAGGAGGCAGAACAGGTGCGGAGGTGGGTGCTGGTGCAGGCACAACGACAGGAGCCGCAGGTACACTGGTAATGACGGGCTCCTGGGGCAGCGCGGGGAGACTAGCCTCAGGGATAAGGGGAGTAGGCGCAGGGACAACGACAGCGCTGGTTTCGAATTCCTCGGGGAGATCGGATTGTCCACCGACGTTGATGCCGCCGCCGAACTTATCAGTCACGGCGAGGGTGGCGGTCGCGAAGGATAGAGTAGGTACAACGGGTGCCAATGTGGTGACAGGCGTGAAACCAGCGGTGGGCGTCTCCTCGTTTCCTGGCTTGAGGAGCGAGGCGTACTCAGGGCCGACTTGAATAGGAACATTACCACAGAGGGCGTCGGCGGGGCCGGCGCAATTGTCAAGTGCAAGGACTTCAGGTACCTTGAAGTGACACTTTTCGCCTTCCTCTTCGGTCTGGAGGGTGAAAAGCGGGCAGTCGCCGATGTTGCCGCTGGGGTTAGTGCATGTGTTGACTGCGCTTTGGAGGAAATCGACGTCCCAGCCAGTCATGAAATCTCCGTGGTATCCGTAGCCTAAGTTTGATTAGCACGAAATATTGCGCAGGGTTTGAAATGGCAACTCACCAGTGGGATCACCATTGGCCCACGAAAACATGCCAGGGACACCAGTGAAGACAGATGTGTCCCAGATAGTCTCGAAGAAGATGGACGGGACTCTGGTCTCGAAGCCCTCGGGGCAGACACCGCCGTTGACGAGATCAGGGTACCTCAAGTGATCCTTGTGGTTAGGAGAATCGATATCCTTTCCGTTCCAGCACGAAGGGAAGAAGATCTCAGCACGGATGCCATCAGCGCAGTTGGCATCGAGGTACTCCTTATCGGGAAGGAAATGGCGGTACATAGACGCCTCAGGATCTTTGGCGTAGTTCATGCAGTTGAAGCCGAGGGCTTTCTGCGAAAGAGCGTGCTGCGTCTTATCTACCTCGCCCCACAGAGACTTCTCAGGATCAGGGACTTCCCCGCTGAAGTTACGCAGGCGGGTATCGCCAGCCAACATCTGAAAGCCAGCCGGGAACGCTTTGATATCTTCTCCAAAAAGGAGGTAGTACGCGAGCATACCTCCGATCTGAGGAACAATCTCTGTGGTACCATTTTCATGGATAAAGTTGAGAGACGGCGTCCTACATGTTGTTAGTACAACGCATAACGATAATGGGTCTGAATCCAACTCACCAGTATGCCGAGTTGTCCTCTTTGACACGGCAAGACGTGCACTCAGAAGCCATCAGTGACTCGTAGTTCGCACTCACACCAAAACCTGTACAAGTATTAGCGAGCTGTACTTGACAGTTGAAACCTTTCGTGCTTCATGTGCTAGCACTTTGTCGAAACCGAATGACAGATCGAACTACAAGGGATCGCTGACTACAAGTATTCGGTTCGCTACGACCGTGCCTAGAGACGAAAATCGTTCATGCGCGCGGCCCGCGTGGTCAAATCCACAGAAGTTCCTCATAAGTGAAGATCGCGATGTACTTACCGCTTCCACCATGAATCGCATGGCCATGGTTGGCGATTTGTCCTGGCTCGACAAGAGGATCGATACGAGCAAGACCTGAACGAGAGTGACATTCCATGCGCCAGAAAGCGTCGGCGGTGCCCGAGAGGACAGCCACCGCGGCTGAGATGGTTGCGATAGACTTCATGGTCGCGGAGATGTGAAGTTTTTGATAGGGGTATCGAAGGGGTTCTCAAGTGGTGCGCTAAAGGTGACGTTCGGATATCGTTTTGGGTCGTCGGTGTATCCTCGTTTGCTGAAGGTATGCGAAATCAACGCGCGATTGATGTGTGATTGTTGACGGTGGAAAGGAATGATGTTCGAACTTGTCGAAGCGGCAGTGAATATCGATAGTCGAAGTGAATTGTTTCCTAAGCCGCCGGGACTTCCTTGTGTGAATGACGCAGTGAAGGCAGTGAATATACGAAAGGAATGTTGGTTCAGGCTGAGCTGAACGTGGAGATAACGAACGAGGGCTCTGGGGCAGCGGAGCGATGCAAAGGAATGTCTGTACCGCAAGGGTGAGGGGCAAAAGAAGGGAAGGGGGAACGACACAGGTTATCACCAAGCAGGACGATGGTGTTTCCAGCGAAATGAACGGAATGCTCTGTTTAAAGAGGTGAAACCCAGATTACCCTACGGGCACGGTACGCCTCCTGTGTGCTAGTTGTGCAAGGAACACAGGGGACTAGCTCACAAATAGACGGCTGAAACGACATAGCAAGGGATCGCCGAGGGCACTTGGCAGGGCCACAGAGGCACAGACAGGCACAGCAGGCCACCATGCAGGATCCAGCCTTGCACTCGAATGGGCACCCCAGTCCACAGTAGGATGCAGGTCCAGAAATACCTGTCAGGCACCATCCGAAGCCGCCATCTCTCCAGCAACATGTTTCTTCCCAAACGCTGGCCCTTATCTTAACGAGTCTCCACGACTCTCCACGCCGCTACACGCCCCACAACGTAACAATCACGCCTACTAGCCTTCACCCGTCGCACAGCCGATCATCTTCAGATCGCCCGCCGTTTCCCCAGGAGCGGCACATATGAAGCCATCTGAATCTCCGAGCAGTGAGCAAATCTCCAGGAGGGGGTCCCCAGACGTCCATCAGGGAACCGGATGACATCGTGACGTAGAGGCCGGCGGATCGCAATCGCTACCGTGAATGCACCGCCTACAGAGGCGTTCGGGACGGCAAAGACCACAAGCGAAGCGCGGGCTTGCACGTATCGTGAGATTTGCGTGTTTGTGCGTGAGTTAGTGAAGAGAGTATCAAGAGACGACCAAATTTACCAAGTGACGACACCTCATCTCCTCTAGCGCGATGGAGCAAACTCGCAGCTAGAAGACCCACTAGAACATAATTCACAATTCGCATCTCAAGCACACAACTCCACATCCAATTCACCTGTCTAGGCTCCGTGAACCTCGCCACATCGCTTGAGCAAGCAAACACTCTAGCCCTACATGAAAGTCGGGAGCGCACATAAGCGCCTACCCTTGCCCTTGTGCTCACCACCCTCGTTAATTTGCACAAGATGCGCAAGCCTATCGATAGCTGGCCGGCGCGGCGCCCGATTCTGCGGACAACCTATCGCAGAATGCCGTTGGTGGCCAGTCTAGATTGCGTGCGCCTTAACCCTCTCCAATAAAGTTGCTGTGCCTGGAGTCAGGATTCCACGATCCGTCTCACAGCCAGCGCACTCTGCGCCACAAAGCATGGCACCAACAAAACTTGGAATTTGAAGTCTGTGCCTATATTGATCTTGCTATATAGTTTGCGTCGTCCGAACGAATCCCTCGCCGTAGCCGCCGCTGTCGCGGAGGAGTTCAGGCCGAACGACATACCCCGAGCTATTGCTCTTACAGAGACGCTTGCGGTACCGAACACCACAGCCTCACCGCGCAGGCGTTGCCAATCGCGAGAGCTGAGCATTGGTGCCGCCCGAACTAAGGAAGCGAGTATGAGCTGAACAGTCCTCACCGGTACTTTCGCTCGTCCTGCTATGACCTTTATCAGTTAGTGTCTTCTGCGTTTTCACCGACTACGCAAATGCCGCTCATGTACCTCGCTATCTTACCCAATCGCTATACGCGCCTCGCTTCTGCATACATCAATCTACTACGGACAATCTGCTCTCGGATGACAGACACAGCTGTTGGATGACATGCAAATCACCGGTCCAACCACAACCACCCACGCCTTTCCCGTTCTCTAACAACACATCCGTGTGTACTTTCCGCAGCCAACCACACCGCCTCCATACTCAAACCCAAGCATTCGCACGCTCAGACCCTCAGTCTCTTAGCGTAGATAAGCGGAGATGTACCCAACCCTTTGGACCCCAAGCGTAAGCCGGACAAAGATAGATCCCATCATCCCAGTCGCGAACCAACGTTTACCATGTACGTTCGATGTAGCAGAAATGCTGCTCAGGGGCGCGACAGTCAGATTTAATAAAATCTATAGTGCGCGCAACCGCTGCGCTGGCTACCTGACTGCCGGCGCTCAACGGTCTTCGTGACTTGGGATCACGACACTAAATTGGGTAGCATTATAGGTATGGGTGTGTATGTTTGGAAAACTGCGCTCCCGATCGCTGTTCGTTGAGGAAAGAACAATATCGATGGAACGAACCCAGTGCGACTTCCGACTACACTCCGCCTCGCTTTGCAGGATTCTGCAAATTCCTGGGTGGCGACATACGATGGTCGCGGAGACTCACAGAAGCGGAAAGCGGCAGAGTTTCATCCAAGCCAGCGTCCTTCCCCTCTCGTGAAATGGGTAATGCAAGCGGTTGTGAAAATCACGCACAGCGCCATGAGACAGAGGGTAAATGGTATCGATAAAGCGTACGATGCGATGCGTGCTCTAGTCTTGTACAGCGCCGACCCATGCTATGCTTCAAACGCGCAGTCTCCTTAACACGGACCCTGCATGTGGTCTTCCCAGCCTCTTGCCTCACCAGCGCAAGCGGAGGGGTAGCCATACAATGCGAGTCCAGCCTCCTCTTTATTCAAACTCTAGTCTATTCAACTTCTCGTATCCTATGACGGCCCAGACGCCATCTGCGTCCACCCTCCATCAGCTCCCCATTTACCCGCTTTAGTATAATCCCCTCGTACATTCCCCTCCAAGAATGCAAATCTAAAGTATTCAGGTACATCTTTCATATGCTTGACCCAAGTAAATCCCTTATCGGTGCTTTCATATCCTTTATATCTTTCCACGTCGTTGACTAGAATACTCAGACCGTCGTATTTCTTAGGGAAAGGTATCTCCCATTCGAAGGTGATGTTTGGCATCAATCCCGTCCCAAAGTTGTTGTAGATGATCGGCGCCACAATGCTAGGAAGTAAAGAGCCAAGCTGCGCATCCCCTCTTAACTCATCAGGGGTTTGCAAGATGGAATCAAAGCCCCATCTTGCAATGCCGTTAATGAATAGACCAATTAGAATACCCTGGAAGAGCAGCGAAGGACGGTTCTGCATTGCAGTCCCAGGTACAAGAGCAAGCCCTAGAATGTAGTGATGAATCCTAACATTCATCTTCGGTATGGCGACCAGCGCAAGGATCAAACCCACGATAATGCTATACAGAGCGAGGAAACGCGGCAGTTTTCCTTCAACACGCATTGCCCACGCTTGCCCAAAGGCAATACACAACAAACACGAAGCGACAATGATGAGGGCAGGTATGGCACCGGGCTGCTGCTGGATGTCGTGAGGTGTCAATCGCTGAATAGGGATCTTATCGAAAGTGTAGTTGTTCAGAGCACCAATCCAGACACCACCTAGCCATAGAACAGTCTTCTCGATCTGAGCGTGCAGACCGTGCTGTTGGGGAACAACACAGTACTTGTACACGGCGAACATACAGAAACTGGCTGGTAGGAGACGGCCGAGCGCTATGCTGATAATGGCATAGTAGTCTGTAAGGTTCGGTGGGTCGGAGGCGAGGGCTACGTGGAAAAATATGCCTACGAAAGCGGAGGGAAAGAATACAGCAGGGGATGTTGTAAACAGTGATAGGAGGATGGTGAATGTCAATGACACAGCCAGGAGCGGCCAGCGCAGATCTCGGCACTTGGAGGCCGTACCAGGTAAGAACGTGAAGGACTTGGGGAAGTACGAGTCAAATCCGGTGCTGGAGATATGCCTGCTATTGACGCTGGGGAAGTTTAGCTTTTCGCCAACAAGGGACACTACGCCGCAACCACCAGTGCCGTCGTTGACGAAGCCCGCGTGAATGGCGGATGCGCAGATGAAGGAATCGCCGCGGTAGAAAGTGTTCTCGAGCGTTTCTTCGGCATCTGTAGGTCCACCGATGACTAGTGGCTTGTAGTTGACTTCTTGGTCTCCAACTGCGTGTGGGTTCACAACCTCGACGCGCTTGCAATTCGCTGGACAACGGAAAGGCATGGTGATATTCTCAAACGGTCGGCAAAGGTCGCCATTGAGGCCACATTCATTGGCATCGCCCCTGTGTGATTGTTAGCATTATTGACCAACATCGTCTCAGCTGTCATGCTTACCAAAACCTGTCGTTGCATCTCACTCTGATCGGCGAGCCATACCCAGGGATGTCAGCAGTGAACGCAGACCGATGCAGCACCAAGCCAAAAGACAGCAGCCAACAAAAGTAGAAGAACAGCAGCAGTATGACCTTGTGCTTTCTCTTTGGAAAATAACTGTTCAACAGTTGCACAGGCGCAATCTGCACCTTGGGAAATATGGGATGTATCTTCCAGGGCCTTGGCGGCTGCGGTCCCTTCACCCACGTCTTCGTGGCTTTGTAAGCTCTTTGCAACCTCGGGGGCATGTATTTGCTCGCATAGTATGGCTCTTGAATGGAATAGTCTTCCTCGTCGGAAGCTTCGGATCCATTGATCAGGATGCCGTCGGACACAGCGGAGTCGTGGGAATGCACACTAGCAGCTTCGTCGTCACGGTAGACTAGTGGAGGTGCTCGCTCGTCGTTGGCGTTATCCCGGGCCTCCATGGTGTGGAGAGAGTCGAGCTCGTGGCGGGAGGTTGGGCTAAACAGGTTGGCGGTGGTGAGGACGATGTGGCTCAATAAAAGGCAGCGGGCGCGTTGGAAGGGCTAAGGATACGTGACGAGGTATGATATCGAGATGGGGATACGTCTGAAAGGGAGAACAGAGAGACTTAGGGCGCTGACGTGTAGGGAGAGGAAGATGGGGAGAAGAGTGACAGGTGAAGCGTGGACCTGCATCATGCGGTGCTGATCGCTGAGTGACACGCGCGCTAGAGCCTCAGCCCTACGAACCAGCGCCGGGGATCAACGACAACGTGAGCCTAGAAAAAAAGCACGGGGAGCTCTATAAAACCTCACGCTGGCGAACACGTTGGAGTAGAACCATGCTTGCAACCATAATGTACCGTATATGCTCCCCTGCAAAGGAATAGTGAACATGCAGCTTCCCATTCCCCCTCCATCGTCATTGATTTCTAATCCCTTATCTCGTCGAGCCAAAAGAGCTACGGCGCGGACCAACCCCCGGACGGGCTTTGTGCATTTCCTCGCAATTGTGTAGTTCAATGTCGCCATAACATATACACACACCACTTTTCTACAAAGTTTAGACGAGCCTTGACCCCACATAATGGCTTCCACTTCCACTCCCACTTCCGCTTCCACTTCCGCTTCCAGCGCCCCAGAGCTGCCTGAACCCATCGACCTCTCGCACCATCTCACGCGTACCACTCTCGGTCGCGAGGCATCCTCGGTCAAGCAGTTCTACAAGTTCTTTGCCATACCTGGAATTGCCCAATTAGCCGGCGGACTGCCTAACGACAAGTACATATACCTTCATCAAGTCTCACCCTGTGCTGCGTCATGCTGACACGCACTTAGATATTTCCCGTACGACACTCTTGAAGCCAAAGTCGCACACCCAAACCGCTTCCGCCCTTCACCACTTAAGCCGATCGATCCACCCCCTAACGACCCTCCATCGTCTAACTCCTCCGCCTCCAAATCCGAATCTAAAGATGACCCTCCCGCATCTCGCCTGGTCGTTCCCCACGATTCTGGAGTATCAGACCCGCTCAAGATGGTGGATTTGAAGTCTGCACTTCAATACGGTACCGCTCAAGGATATCCAGCATTGTACTACTTCATTCGCCAATTCACGCGCAACAACCTGCATCCGAGCATCCCGTATAAAGATGGGCCTGAGATTATCCTGACGTGCGGTTCTACCGACGGCCTGTCAAAGACCCTTCAAGCCATCAGCGAGGAGTGGTCTGAAAGCCATGATCCCGTAAACGAGCGACCTGGGCTACTGGTCGAAGAGTACTGCTACATGAACGCTGTCCAAACCGCGAGACCACGAGGCACCAATATCGTACCTGTAGCCATTGATGACGAGGGTATGATGGCGAAGGGCAAGGGTGGTTTGAAAGATGTGCTCGAGAATTGGGACTTCGCGCGCGGACGACGGCCCCATATGATCTACACCGTCACCATCGGACAGAATCCCACATCTGGGACTCTAAGTGTAGCTCGGCGTATCGAACTCTACACTCTCTGTGTCCAGTACGATATCATCATCATCGAAGACGATCCATACTGGTACCTGCAATTCCCCTCCTCCTCTCCTGCCTCGCAGACCTATGCCCAGAAACCAAAGCCGGTGAAAACCTCAGGCTTCGAGTTCCTAGACAGCCTTATTCCTTCATACCTGAGCATCGACTATCAAGGCCGTGTCATTCGCCTTGACACTTTCTCGAAAACCGTGGCGCCTGGATGCCGTCTAGGTTGGATCACTGCGCAACCTAAGATGATAGAGCGCCTCCTACGCATCACAGAGTGCAGCACACAGCAGCCCTCAGGCTTCGTCCAATCCATGATAGCGGAACTGATCATGGGCCCACAGTCTCGTGACGACCCTGGAAAAGGCGGAGCCGCAGACGGTTCGGGATGGAAAGTCGACGGTTGGGTACGCTGGCTCGAAGGTCTCCGTGGGAACTATGAGCGCAGGATGATTGAGATGTGTGACGCTTTGGACAATGGAAAACACCTCGTCAAAGCCGGGCGAAGAAAGAGCCTTGTGGATGAGGACGACGAATGGGCTGTTGTCGAGAAGACGAAAATCTACGACTTCGTCCGACCACTAGGTGGCATGTTTGTCTGGGTGCGCTTCGATTTCTCCTCCCACCCGCTCAAGAAACAGATCCCGGCTTCACAGCTGTCGAAAGCGTTGTGGGTGTTCTGGACGCTCAAACCATACCTGTGCCTGGTGGCACCTGGCAGCATCTTCTCGCCGACTCCAGAGATTAGAGACAAGGACTCGTTCAACTGCTTCAGACTATGCTTCGCGGCGTGTCCGAATGAGCAGGTCAAGGATATATCGGAGAGATTCGCAAAGGGAGCGCAAGACTTTTGGCGCATTAAGAGTGTAGAAAGGATTGGCAAATTGTTGGATAATGAGTGGAACGATGCTGTGGATCCGAGGATGGCTATGTTGAACGGCATGTGCTAGATTTGAATGTTATACAGCGATTCTGGTACGGCCTCAGATTGGATAAATTAAAGGCATAGATAATCAGTACACAAAGACCCAGGTGGGTCTCACAATTACTGCTCATATTGTATATCATCGCATCTGCCCTTGTTCCTCGCGATGTGCACGCGTTCTTCTTTCCAGATCAGACTCTGGATCCCAGCCTGTCTTTCCTCCACTCTTCATGCTCGTAATCTACTGTGCACCAACGAAAGATCTGCCTCAAAACTCTTGCAGACTTGCTTTCGCAAAGCCTTCGAAATCCTTGTATTTCGACATAACCTCGTTCGTCATGCTATACACAATGTTATACCTAGGTCAGACATTAAATGTGGTCGTGCGCTCCTTCCTCTCTAATAGCCAGCGCGAACATGTCAAGCTCACATCTACCATTTTCGTCCTCCATTACTTCTCTCCTTGCTTCTTCACGTTCTCAACGGATCCGCCACGATTCACCCAGCACCATGCACAATTGCTCCCTTGTCACGAGGTCATCCAATCGATAAAGGGTCCTGTTGAGCAAACATATTGCCAGGTCAGCACCACACACACACATGTAGCCTGCACGCTCGTCGATGATGTGGCTTAGTTGCCCGCCTGCGCCACCCCAACTCGCACTTGCCGATTTCGACAGCACACCTCAGCAGCAAACTTCGGTCATCCACATTTAGGATGACTGCATATTATTGTTGCCTTGAGCGACCCACCTCTAGATCGACACCATTTCCTTATTTCAGATTTTGTTTTTCATCTGTTCGCTCCGTCATCTGTGTTACCTAAAAATGGCTGCCGCTATTCGCTACTCTGTTAGGCCAGGTTACAAGGCTGCCATTTTTCATAGGTTCGATCTCGTAGCCCCAGCAACCTAGGTAGAAGAAGTCCCTGGATTCGCCCTGGTATTGGTAGTCATCAGCTACTCAAGGGTAAATTTTAAATTCAAGGAAACTACTTTAGCCTCACCGGTCTATTCTAAGATGGTTTGCTCACGGTAGCAAATTCTATCTGCCTACGCTTGAGGCCTCACACTAATATTTGGTTCTTTATAAAGTTGACTTCGACTTTTCTTGCCATGCTCATCATCACTCTCAGTGTGCGGCTTAGCATAGAACGAACTCTGACCGGATAGTTGTTTCCTTCTACTTAAACCCTAAGGCCGTTGTCACGAACAATCCAAACCAAGTCCATCATGGATTTCAGCCACCTCTCCAGCATCAAATTCGACCCTTCGAATCCCAACTCTAACCTAACATCTCTCCCCTCCACCGTCCTCGAACAGCTCATTCCAGGCTATGGAGTCGTGTCCCAGATCATCTTCCGCGTCCTCGGCTTCGACATCGGTCTCGTTGTCTCTGGATGTCTCGTAGTCTTCGGTCTCGCCAAGGGTTTCCAATTTCTCTACGCCAAACTCTATCAACTCTTCTACCAGTACTTCATGTGCAATATCCAGATCGAAGATGACGACGAACTCTTCTCACAGATCATGGAATGGATCGCAGAACAGCAGATGACTAAAGTATCGCGAGACCTGAAAGCGGTAACGAAGTGGGTCTCAAGTTACGAGCAGAGTGAAGAAGAAGCCAACGCCAGTGACGACGATGTACTCGACGATTCTGGGATCTTCAACTATGAGAAATGGGCCTCTAACATCCCGCCGCGGTACGAACCGAACTTTGGCTCAGACAGGTTCTGGTTCGAGGGCAGGATGTTCTTCTTCTCGCGCACCCGACGCGAGAAACAGTCACGTAGCCCGTGGGGCGAGAGCGAAGACCAGATCCTCACTATTAGCTGTGTTGGACGCAGCACGGAGCCGATCAAAGAGTTGCTCAACTTGATCAAAGGCTGGACTCTTACCAAGGACAACAACATGACTGCCATTTACCGGCCCGCCCCCAAGGAAGAGCGGAAGGACTATGCTTGGGATCGCCAGTCTCTTCGCCCATCTCGACCAATGAGCACTGTGTCTCTCGCACAGCAAGAAAAAGCTAACATCATCATTGATATCAATGAGTATCTGCATCCCACGAGTTCTAGATGGTACGCTGCTAGAGGTATCCCTTATCGAAGGGGATATCTCTTCCATGGGCCCCCCGGTACTGGCAAGACGTCGCTTTCATTTGCTTTGGCTGGTATTTTCGGACTGGACATCTACTGCATCAGTCTTATGGAAGTTGGACTCACAGAATCTGATCTGAACAAGCTCTTTGGTCAACTCCCGCGTCGCTGCATCGTGCTGCTCGAAGATATCGACTCTGCAGGCCTCAGACGCCCAGATGAGCCCTCGCCATCAAAAGATGCCGACACCAGCGCAGAGGACTCGGGCACCGACGACGGCCTGACCAAGATCTCTCACCCTGGCTCGCCCTCTCCATCCGTAACCAATCCATCCGTATCTGGCTTCAAGAGCATGATCTCGTTGTCAGGTCTGTTGAATGCAATTGACGGTGTCGCCTCGCATGAGGGAAGGGTGTTGATCATGACAACGAACTGTCCTGAGAAGTTGGATAGTGCGTTGATCAGGCCGGGACGCGTAGATCTTCAAGTTCCGTTCACACTAGCAACGCGCGATCAGATAAGAGACATCTTCCGCCGCATGTACAGCACTGAAAACGATACCAAAAATTCACCCAACCCCTCTTCGACTGTGAAATCGGAGAAGCACGCCGATCCCGACAAAGGGGACGCCGAGTTCCTTGAACTCTTGACCCGGGAGCCTGTCCTCGATCTTGTGGAGCCAGAGAAGTTGAAAGAAATGGCGGAGGAATTTGCGGGACAGATTCCAGATGGGAAGTTTAGCCCGGCGGAGATTCAAGGATTCTTGTTGATGAGGAGGAAAGAACCTACCCGGGCGCTGAGGGACGTAGCACAATGGAGGGATGAAATGATCGAGAAAAGGCAGAGCGGTAAGAAGGTTCTGGGAATACAGTAATTGGAAAGTCAAGCAGTTCATATCCAGATGCAGAGGATAGAGGAGTAGAGATGGATAATATAGGGAAGGAACTGAGCGGTTCTGTGACATGTGCGAAAGATTGAAGATGAAAGTTGGAACTTTGCGAAATGGAAACAAAGGAAGGAAATCAATCCTGAAGGGATGTTGGAACATTTGCTCGCTCGGTTTCATTTTGCGACCCATAGACTAAAGAGCACAGTAGACATAGTGTATAGGTGGAACGCCGCGCTATACTGCATGTATAATTTATTTTGCATAACGATTCAAGTAGATCTGTTACTACTGCTTCCAGTTGCTCAATTATCACGCGATTTGTCATTGATAGGATGACTGTTCACCTATGGCTCGACGATGAATCACTCATCTTAGACAAACACTAATAAACAATGAAAGTAGAGCGTCATTGGGCAAAACCAGATTTGATAGAGCCAGGATAGTAGGTGGTGAATCGTCGTATCACGTGTCTATCCTTTCACTCTGCTCCTCACCAACTGTACGCGCGAGACGGAGTTAAATTCCGCAAATCGAGGCCAACTGTCGCGCGAACAGTGAGGAGTGGATGCGAAGGATTTAAGAGTTTCGGAGCCTTTCATCTTTCTCGTTCCGCTCTATTCTTCAAATTCCCCGAGGTACCCGCATGGTGTTTCAGAACAGGAAAGTCCGGAAGGCGCAGATGTTGACGCTTTGGGAAGGCCTCGTATCTTACTTCACGAAAGTAGAAATCGAGTTCGCTCTGGCATGGACGGTGCAACGGTCGGTCGGATGAGATGATGACGTTCGTTTGCGGCGTGGAATATTGGCTGTTGGCGGACATCTGTTCTAAATTGTTTTCTTGCGCAGCTGCAGTTGTACGGCGTTGCTATAATGGAACGTGTTAGAGGGCGCTTTAACAAATGCTTGAAATGGCTGGTAGCTAAAACGTGTGAGAATGCTGCCGTCATCTCCGCCACATAGTCCGTATACCCACTACTCCACTCGTCCATCTCTCCCAGACGCCATCCACCATCCACCCAAGTCCGTCGGTATGAGGCGCTTCCTTCGAGTCTCGTCTCGAGCCCGCCAGACAGGCCGGCACGTGCGGCATCAAAGTGACATACGGGATCAACGGAGTCTTGGCAATTTGTTTGGCTTTGAAATAACGAAATTGACCTATTTTTGGGTCGAGGCTGAGATGCACAACAACCTTAAGAACTTCGACTTGCTTTTACGATTGAGAAGGAAATGTAGAAGAGATGGAAGACTGCATATAATGAGGATTTGGTTCCTTCAACCTGCGCGAATGACAAGGTTCGGGAAGGCGCGCGCGCACCTCCTGAGCACGCCCTTGTCGGTTTTCTAAGCCGCCCTGTGCCTGAGCGGGCTCGCTTGGCAACTCCACAAATGCTGTCAAAGCGACAGGCCCTGTTTCAAACGGTTCATTGCATTGTTGCTCCAATTGGCTGTGCAGTCGACGCTCATCTCAAAGCGGATGGGATGGCGGACGCGAAGGGAACGGTGCTTTTGCGCCTCATGCAAGCTGCAGGTGCTAACACGAGCGGCCGGGAGAAGTTCAATAAGACGGGGCGTGGCCCCGCGTTTCTGGGTATTGTCTGTGAGCTGTGTTATCGCAACTTGCTATCAAGTCTTCTTGTCTCTTACTTTCTGTTTTCTTGTAAGGTATATAATCCTGGGGTTTATAGGCTGGATCGTTTGAGCAGGCTCCTTTCGTTAAATCTGCTTCGCCATTGGAAGCAAAAAAAAGAGCTGGGATCCGTTAGAATTGCATGTTCTGCCCTGTTTAATCTACACTACACCTACGACGCCAATTTTCGAAAGCCCGTTTTTCTGGAGACCGTCACATTTCTGGTAGTGCTTTTCGAACCCACAGAGGCCTCACGGCCTTCTACACAACCCTCATCATGAGGTCCATCGCAGTGCTCCCAGCACTGATAGCGGCTGCCGCAGCACAAGCAGAGTCATTCTCGATAAGAGCCTCAGCAACAGGACCTTCGGGGCCAGTCGACACAGGGAGCGCGTGTGCGCAGGTAGCCGAGTTGATCAAGGCGAGTGGGATCACGTATCCGAGTATAGACGCAGAGGTGAGTCTGAGAGCCTTTCCATATAAGACAGTAGAGGAAGAAATGGGGATCTTGGTGGACACAATAAGATGCAATGGAGTAGTTTACTGACATATGACCTAGATCGCTCTCGCATGTCTCAAAACCGTCCCAATCGATACCAGCGCCGCATCTGATACCGTCGAGTCAGTGAAGCAGTTTATGCAGTTCCAATCCACGCTCACATATTTGAAAAATCCACCCAAGGGATACGCAAATGCGGCTGTAGACCTAATGGGGGGATTGGATGATATCAAGACGAAAGTTGGCAATGGAGACTACTCCAACGAGTACGATTTCGAAACCGACATCTCTACACTGGTGACTAAGGCACACGACGGCCATTTGGCATTCGATGGATTGACATCTAGCGGTGTCTTCAGGTGGCGGCGGTCGGGAACACTCGCACTGATTTCAGCATCGCTCGATGGAAAGGAATCACCCAAAATCTACATGCTTTCAGACTACAACAGCACAGACAGTGGATTTAAACCCTCCGCCGTCTCCAAAATATCAGGAAAGGACGCCTTCCAGTTTCTGGAAGAGGAGAGCGACACCACCACGTATCACGACCCGGACACTAGATACAACGCTATGTTCTATATGCAGCCCGCTGAGTCGTATGGTTACTTCCTGAACCCGCGCTTCTACCCCGGCGCGTCTGTCGATATCACGTACGAGAATGGTACAGAGCAAACGTATACCAACCAAGCTGTAGTTTTAGACTATGTGAGCTGGGATAGTGTCAGTGATGGCGAGACTTTTTACGAGACTTTCATTTCCCCAAGCAGCCCCTCGAAGCTGAAGAAGAGGAGCTCGCAAGCCCTGCCCAGGAATCTGGAGCATGTAAAGGAGCCTGGACTAAGCCGCCGCGACGTCCCAACGCAGTACCCTGTACCAGCAGTCGAACACACGGCTTCGGACGTGGGACTGGCAGGTTTCTTCGTCTCCACATCAGTTGGCACCATTGGCGTGCTCATGGTGCAAACCTTCAATACCGACAGCTCAGACGGCAATGCCGATTCGCGCGAGTTTCAGAAGGTCATCGAGAGGTACATAAATGAAGCCAAGTCGCGCGGCGTTAAGCAGCACGTGATCGATGTGCGCACCAATGGTGGCGGCAAGATCTTGCTAGGCTACGACATGTATCTCCAATTTTTCCCTTCGCAGGAGCCACAGCTCATGTCCCGGTACCGCGGCGGAAAGGCCACTGATCTCATTGGCGAGAAGATCAGCTCGCTCGAATTCAGCTCCTCGACAGGAAACATCTACACCTCGCCCTTCCACTTCAACAGCTACCTGAACAAGGATCTAGAAGCGTATAAAGACTGGACAGACATGTACGGCCCGGAAAAGTTCAACGACGATGAATTCACCAACCTACTACGTTACAATCTTTCTGACCCGCTCATTACAACGTCGGACCAGTACTCGATCGGTATTTCGCCCACCGGCTACGGCGACCGTTCGAACTTCACAGCCGACCCGTTCAACGCGTCAGACATTGTTATTTTTACCGACGGCATCTGCGCCTCTACCTGCAGTCTTTTCACCGAACTCATGGTGCAACAATCCGGTGTAAGGACCATCGCTATCGGCGGCCGCGCGAACACAGGGCCCATGCAGGCTGTTGGCGGCACCAAGGGCTCGCTCGTCCTGCAAGCAGAGTACTTTCAATCCGTCGCTTCATACGTCGTCCAGAAATTTGCAGAAAACAACTCTGAGATCAATGACTGGGCTACTTTCCTCCCAACCCAGTTCAGCATCAATTCCTACGCGGCTTCGGTGAACTTCCAAGACAATATCCGCAAGGGCTTAGAATCTGATGGGATCCCTACGCAGTTCTTGAATGATTCGGCGAGCTGCAGGATCTGGTACGAACCGCAGATGTACCTCAATGTCACAGCGACATGGTCTAAAGTCGCGGAAGTCGCTTTTGGTAAAGATGGCGGTCTCGACACGGATGCTTGTGTGTCTGGGTCTGTAACTACGAAGGAAGAGCAAAAGGGACAGGGTGAAGGCAATCCTACTACATCGAACCCGACCCCGTCAAGTGGCGGTGATGCGAATGGAGCGAATGGCGGCACCCCGTCCCCGTCGTCTTCTACGGGGGCTGCTGCGGCCTTAGGCAGGCCTTCAAATGGGTGGACGGCGATTATAGTGTGTGGTACGATTGTGTTGGGGAGTATGCTGTTTGGAGCAAACTTAGTGTAGAGAGCTTGGACTGATAGTGGGACATGTGAACGTGAATTGCATATATTGGCGTTGACATTTTTTCTTGGGTATATTGTGATGAGGGAGAAAATGTAGAGATAGAGATATCGTACGCGATACCCTTAATGAATATACTGTGTGAACGGGCAATATGATATTAAATTAAATATCTGTTGGTGTGGTTGAGGTACGTCAGAGTTAGTGTACAGTCTTCAGGCTGCTGTATAGAGATAAACACAAGCACGCGATCACGTGGATACGCGTCACCACAAGCCAATGATGAGCACCACTGGAGTCTCCAGAGTGCGATTCTATGGCTACTAGTTTGTTCAAATCCATAGAGTATTCATTTGCAGTTATCATCTGTTCATTGATTGAACTCTGTAGGATAAGCTTAAGGCTTTTCATTACTAAATTTAGTGTGGCTGTGTATGCTCAACTTTGGAATCAAAAACTGTAATTAGTCGAGAGAGTATCAAGAGATTGTTTGTAGCAATTTGTTAGGGCCACTGTTATGCAACTCATTGGCTGTAATGGTCTGACGCCGTTTCTCAGGAGAAAGCCGTTGCTTTTACCTTCACCTTCTTTGAAGTAGCGAGTAAGCGAGGTGAAACACAGGCACCAGATTACGATCAAGCGAGTGAACGGCAGAGAAGGCAAGGCGTCTCATACTTGTAAACTCTTCCTTGTTCCGCTGTAAGGTGTTGATGTACGTTACTATCACCTAGCAACAGGTATTGTTAGAACAAGATCCAGTTCCCGTTGCGACGTGATGGCTCATTCATTGCCTGTTGACTACCATCGTTTATACAAGAAAGCCTACCGATTTGTCACTATAAGCAGAGTAATTTCCAAATGGGCACAGTCTTAATATTTGACGCGGTGGAACTAGCTAGCACCAGCGGGTTATTTGCACTAGGAGTCAATTGTCAAACCATTCACCCAGGAAACTAGTTACTAGGCCGCGATGGAGACCCTCCTCTTTACAACTCCCGCTCTCTTCTGCGTCTGTTTTTAACTTCCATCGCCTAGCAGTTAACTCAATTTCGTGGAGGAACAATTGAGTAATCCACCGTTACGGTCTTTGCTTGAAGCAGGAAATCTAATCATCTCAGGTTAACGTCATGACCAGGCGAACGAAAGTCTCCAATACCGAGACTCAGGAGGCGACAAGGCTTCGAGAATCGATAGTAACCCAGCCTCAAATTTACTCGCCCGGAAATGAGTCACCAAACCGCCAGATTTTCCCCAATACCCAGCCATCGCAACCTCGAAAGGTGAATACGCCTGCACGGGTTTGAGTATAATCTATCTAATACAGCCCAGTTCGTCGACCAGATTAAAGATGTTCCAGTTACCTCAACTAGCAAGCCCGAAGTCCCGATACGTACGAGCTCGTTCTTTGACCATTTCAGCCGCGACATCCGTAACCTTATCTACGATATTATGGAGCTCCATCTCTCTAGCGAATTCGATAGTCTGAGGCATTCATGCCGCCAGGCAAAGCAGGAGGTGGAAGAAGAAACCGCTCATGCTGCATGAGCATATCTACAGAAGGTCAAGATTGACTTCGAGGGACATGAAGGACAATCGATACTCTACTTTCCAGTGTCGATCATGTCAAAAGAGTCTAAGTTGGGAATGAAGGAATTAACGGTTACGGTCAAGGGTCAGATCGAAATGGGTAACCTCTTACAACTATCTCGTCTTAGGCTCGATAAGCTCCGGATTCACTTTCAAGGGGGACAATACGATGCGGTCGATTACAGGAACAGCGCTGCCCATATATGCCACAATCTTTTCAGGGAATACGTCAGTTCTATGTACGAGACATCTGACGTACCACTTCTCAAATCACAGGAGTTGATCATCTCTTACAACTGCCAGGCCGACAACATTCCACTGCCTAGGGCTCTGAGCGGCATCAAGAACGAGTATCGCGCGGAACCCCAACATGATAGGTCACCGAATGAATTCTGGAAGTACATTCAGAGGAAACACGGGTGGCCTTACTGCATGATACTCGAGTCTGCTTGTGAGCCAGGAACGATGCCAACTGTGGGACTGTGCGTCCTGAAGTGCGAGAAAGGACGGAAGGTGTTGTCTTCTTGGGCGTCGCTACTGGCTTGTTGCGGTTCCGACGCTAGTTTCGGAAATGGAGTCTCTTTCACACGGAAGGATGTCGAAAACATCCCGTATGAGCGAACGGACTACGAAAACCCAGTGTGGATGGAGAACAGCACTGGAATCAAGAATCAGAGAACGATATGAGCTAGATTCATATTCAATTCGGGCAGGGACGTTACGGAAGATGACGTCGCATAGCACGTCTCGTTTAGGGTCTACATTTGGCTTTGGAATGAAAGCAGATGCCACAAAAGGATACAAAGATATGGAGCCTTTAGATCTCTTAGAGAGTTTCAGTCCTTACGGATATTGAACTTTGATTAAAAGCTCCGAAATGTAAAGAAGGATTGATCGTTGAGATCTCTATTTTATTTGAATATCTGTATAACGTACAATGATCGATTCTGATATATGCACATGCGTCTTGTATAGAGGAATAGTGATGAAAGAGTTTCACAATTGATGCACGATACACTTCGCGCGTTACATACACACGCTTACATTCCCATCGTCCATTTCTCAGGTCTGCTTATGGAAACTGATGATGATTGGCCTATTGTCCTCGCTGAATACTAGCCGATACCGCACCACCATACTGACTGGGGTGCTCACCGGTGAGACGCATTCGTCTAGTCCTATTTACGAGGTTGTGTGTACATCAACCCTTCCCCAAATACTCCTGCTATTCAGTCAAAACCGAAAATTCATCTACATCCTCGGTACGCAAATATGGTCAACCGCACCGAGGCCTGTCTCAGCGTGCAGACTTCGTGTGACAACAAATGGGTGGTCGAAGATCCAGTCTTCCAACTCTGCTCTTACATGGTCAACGAAGTATTTCAGAACTTCACCAGTGTGTCGAACTGGAGCCAGAACCTGTGGATTTCATTTTGCCGAAGATACACCTCCAGCACAGCAAGCAAGCGGCCAGAGTATCTTTTGGGCGCTAGCCACTTTGGCGTTGACCGCCATGGCCCAGGAATTCATCTGCGCGTACGCGATTAGATGGATAGGAGATTTCGACGGCACATTTGCTCCGCACCGCTCTTCGCCCTTCATATGTTTCGCTGATTCGCTCACGAAGACGTTCTGGATGATCCATTGGAGGTGGAATCCTCCAATCGAGACCGGAAAGGACTTCGACATCAATAGACGCAAAAAGGTTGAGGACATATGCGAGAGGCTCGAAGGTATTGTTTCTCTAAGCCCTAATAAAGTCTATGCGGACTCCGTTCGTGAGCATCCGAATCCGTACTTGCCTGTCTACACCAGGGAAAAGCGCGTTGTGGTCATGATGAAGTTGCTCTTGTTCGTCGTTGGAGCGCTTCTGCAGGCTATCAAATTGTTCTATATGAGAGGAATTGCCGCAACACAAAGTCTGGCGGCAATCTTTTTCATCGCCTCAGTCGTTAGCTTGATACGCACCTTGAAACACGGTCTATCGAAGCAGAACCTGGACGTATTAGCCTTCCACGTCTCCAACAGAGACTCGTTACCTAAGTCCAGGTTTCGTGATATCGGCGTCCTACTATTCGGATTGACAGTTTGGTTTGCTCCACTTTCGCACACCGCATTGATGGGTCTTGTATGGTTCCAGGTCGCAAAGACAGCGCACTTCACGGTCCCGGTCTCTGTTGCCAACATGATGGTTATACTTGATTTCATGCTGATGATGTTCTCCATGGTGGGAATTGGCCGAACATCGTTCATCTTCCTCTTCAGGCGGAGGATTTCTCCCACTGGATATATATTTCTTGCCGTTGGGATGACGTCTTGCTTGATTTCGCTGTTCATGAACCAGAGACCTGGAACTGCCAGTCCCAGTCATAGCACTGCGCCTCTTGCTGGAGCAATCATGGGCTTTGTCGTCTTTGCTTCGTTCTTGGTGGCTTCAGTGTTGGATCACTGCACTAAATGGTTGGTTGGATCGGAAGAGGAGGAAGTTTCAGACGTTGTTGACGGGCTAGAGAAGACCGAAAATGCTAAGATCAAGCCGCTAATAGTCGAAACGAAGAGCTCGTCAAAACAAGAACCAATAACGGCCACCGAAGAATCTAGCAGCAGTGTCAGCCGACCATCTCCAGCCGAAAATGACGGGGAAAAGAATGAAGAAATGAGTGTACCTAGTGAAAACGTTGCGGCCCCCGGCGCCGTGTACTTTGCTCTTCGAATAGCACCGCCGGACGAAGAAATAACGCTGCCAAATGCAATGCCAGCCCCTACAGAATGGAACACCACTGCATCTTCATCACCTCCAATCCCTCACAGTCGATCGAAACGTGAGGTTGCTGCTCTGCCCTTTGGCACTATTTTATATCCTTTCGCGGTGATTAACACATTTCTGCAGTTTGGTGTAGGCGCATTTTTCAAAGTCATGGAGAATGTGAACGAAGAAACATACTGGCTGGCTTTCGCGATTTCAAATTTTGTCACAGCGGCTGTTTACTACATGTTGTATTTCAATGGGACTGGGACGATGAATCTGCGTTAGACGACTGTGCTGGGATGACTTCTGGTAGTTGGAAGAGGCGCAATAACGTATGGACGTCCGAGCTAAGCGATTTATGCTGCTGAATAGATCCTATATAGCTACAGCTCTTCGTTGATGACGTTCTTGACGATGTTTTCGACGATATTCTTGATGATGAAGGCTGAATGTTTGTTCCTCCCACACAAGTTACTGGGCTCAAGTCACAAATAAGCTAGATCAGATCGAGACTAGCTCACTCTTTGACTAACTATTTTAATTCTGTGTGCTTTTGCGCATTAATGACTACTTCAACCCAGTTTCTGGGCATTGAAGTGACGCCTTCGAATAGTATGCCAGGTTATTTATACATGCACTTGTTTGTAGTGTCCAGCTCATCGAGTGCGGGGTAACTAGTTGCTGTCCAAATTGGTTCTCCTTTTCACAGAGAGCGTTCATCTTTCCTACCTTTGTCTCGTCAAAGACTCGATTCACGTCTCAGATCTCCGGTTTTTATTCTTTGTCACATAATGCCAGAACTCAAAGAGCTATCCGTATCGTGCATGTGTGGCGCGGCGCAGCATAGCTTCAGCGTTCCCACCACTTCCCTTCCACTTTCCACTCACCTCTGCAGCTGCGACATCTCTCGTCGAATATCAGGCTCATTGATTACCAGCTATGTGAACATCACTCATGGCACCGAAGCGCCTAGACCGAATTTAGCAGCCGTCACGCCCTATGAAAGCTCAAATATTCTGACAAGATACTTTTGCTCAACGTGCGGCACACAGATGTACCTCGAATACAAACATGACGGCCACTTCGAAGCTGCAACTGGGACCTTGCAAGTTGCGAATACGGATGGACTTATCGAATACAAAGCCCATATATGGATCAAGGACACACGTGATGGAGGCGCCAGTCAATTCATAACACAGATCAACGGGAAAGAGCTTGGACGTTTTCTCCAAGAGCCTCACAAGAGCGAGGAGGCCCAACTTTCCTGGAAAGCTCCTTTAATCTCTAAAGACAATTCCGACGCCCTAGAAAACATATACGCACACTGTCACTGCAAGGGCGTTGAGTTCTACATCAGTCCACCAAACGAATCCTCTAAAGCTCCCGGGTCAGATTACCCTGATCTTATGATACCGTACCACTCGGGCAATTCCCAAAACCCAAACAATAGCTCTTGGTGGTTGCCACATCATAATCGCTTCTTAGCTGGGACATGCGCATGCATCTCCTGTCGCCGCGCGTCTGGCTTCGATATTACATTCTGGGCTTTCATACCTGCTATTAACATCACGCAAAACTCTCTGGTTACCAAACCATTTTCAAGATCTCCATACTGGGGAACAATGAAAACTTACCAGAGCTCTAAGGGTGTGACAAGGACTTTCTGTAACAGATGCGGCGCAAAGGTATTTTGGGATTGTGATTGGAGGGAAGGGTTGGTGGATGTGGCAGTCGGGCTCTTGGATGCTCCGTCTGGGGCCAGGGCGGAGGAACTATTGGCTTGGTGGTCAAGACGAGTCAGCTTTGAAGAGTTTGCGCTGAATCCAAGTTTAGTCAGGGGACTGGAGGAGGGCCTGAAGAGCTGGGCAATGAGGAATGAAGACGCCGAGTGCGTGGCGCACTTATAAAATTATGATGTTTGATGCGATCTTCACGGCCCTAGTGATCACAAAAGTTCGTAGTCACTCTATTATAGCGTAATCGACTTTGGTGATCGTGTGACGAGAAATCATGGAATAATCATCTAAATTAGTGACACATTTGCGGCGACGACTTCAAAGTATTTGAAATATTCCCTACCCCCAAACTATCGTAGAACTAAGCTATTCAAGCATTACAACCTCTATAAATTTCACAGTATACAAAGATCTAGATACGCACGCGTAAGTGCCATATTGTTAAACACCTAGGCACTGAGACATGGACTTTATCATTCTTCGAATATCGCAATGCTATAACAGTTCGCCTGAAGTCAACTCTATGACAGTTCTCGGCCAAGTTCTTGAGCAGTACCATACCATAATAAAGATTTTCCGTGGCTTAGAAGTACAGTGCGCAGACTTGGACCAATCTTGCAGTCTTTTCAATCACGACCCTTGTCTCAAATCCACAGATGAGGTGGTTGGTAGCCTTCTTACGATATGCTTAGTATTGGACCTCGCTCAGACATCGTACGAAGAATTTGAAAAGCTTAGTCAATCGATCGTGAAGAATAGTGCTCATCGTTTAGTACCAGAGACAATTTTTGAAATAATCGACGAGTTGAAGGAGCTTCTAGCCCAGGTAAAGGTTTGTGTCAAGATGGTGAAAGGACTGTTATTAAGCAGGATAAGGGACCTAGAGGTATAAAAGAGAGAGCTAGAACAGATGCGCATGCAGATGTAGCATAATCATTCTGTGTGTCGTGGTTTTGAAGCTCGTTGCGAGCTGTCGTTGGAACTGTGGTTTGGGTGAGCTGTCAACCATACTTGAGATGAAAATTCTGCGTAGGCAACTGTACATGCAGCTGCCTAGAATATTCATCGCTACAAATCCAGTTATTCTGTGTGGTAAGGTGGCGTTTGTTTCTCTTGTTCCTCGACTCATATTTTCTTTATTCTTTGTGCCTGGGCTTTCGCATTCACGTCACCCTTCAATGACATCAAGTGAAACAGGAATTCTGTCATAGCGTTTGTTCACCCTGAGCACTATACAAAGCTGTTTCCTTTCCTGATTCATTCTCCACCTAACTCAAGCACTCAACCGACTCGCAACATTTTATCCAATTTTTAAACCAACACAACTCCTCGACCAAGCGCCAATATGTCTGTCGAAACAATTTCAGAAACCTACAACTCCATCAAAGACCACCTGAAGACTCTCGAAGACATATCCCGCAGACTGGAAACATATAAAGAGGCCTCAGACCTTCTCGCGAAGCTACAAAGAGACATGGACGAACACCCAGACATTCCTTCCTCCGATTTTCCTAAATTGAACCTCCTAGACCCGCACTCGAGCCTTACCGACCGGATCCTGATGAAGAACAAACGGCCATGCAAGCCCTTCGTTCTAAAAACCGGGCGCCAGAACGCTTACGAAGCCATTTTTGCAACCCTAAATAGCTATCTGAGCAACGACATCGATGCCCCTCTCGCCACACTAGAAACACATTTCCAGGAGCGCATGAGCATTCGAGATACGCGGGACCCGCATTTCGAAATCCCGCTCGATAAAATAGATGCCGTATGCATGGGAATGCGTAAAAGTATTTATGCATTCAACGCAGCTGCGTCAGGTCATGCGTGGATGCTTCACCAGGATGGACCAACCATGTTAGAGCACTTGAGACACTACAACTGTACTGGAGAGCTCAATCAAGTGGCGGTGGAACAAGCGAGGAGGTTTGTTAGCGGCGCCCAGTATGTTGTGCTGATAATCGAGGATGTGGAGAAACTGATGCGGAAGGCTGATCGGGTGTAAACGCTGTTTATATAGCCTGCGAATAAGACAATTGTACGTCATCATCTAAAATGCGCTAGTCTTAAGCATAGACTACTTCTATAAGGAAAGTCAAAACGAACAATCAAGCAATGAAAACCACTAAGTTACTGTACCAAACACGTGCCACGCTAGTGGCGTTACGGGCATAGCTAGAATGCATCTCATAATCAGGCTCCTTCACGTCGAACGCGATGGGAGGCTTGGAGCAAGTGACCGCTCTCTTGACAGAGGAAGACTTAATCACTTTATTTGGGTTAATAGAGTCGTTTCTTGAATACAGCGAGCATAAGTAGATTAAGTGTCTTAAAGCTTGGATTAAAATTATTAGGAGCTGAGAGAGTAAGAAGAAGTAGATTGTGAGCTCAGCTCTAGGCGATGAACCATAGCTCTGAGATCTTTCCTTTGCCCAACTGACATCCCTCACTACGTAGCGAGAAACACACCGTGACGAGAAAATTGATAATTAGTTACTTAGACTTTAAAGCAATATAAACGCCTGCTACACTTATTATCAGTATTTTTCTGCTTAGGTTATATTCTAACAGTCTTCCTCAACCTCCCAACTGCCGCTGCTAAAATAACTAAGGTCCATCCCTGCGTAGCGAGACGCACTGTGTGGCGAGACAAATGAGGGGTACTTTGACTTTCAGCAACTGGAAAGCTCATGCGCACGACAGATATTGTTATAATTCTATGAAAATACTCTGCTGTTGCTACTTCTAAATATCTATGTCCCACTTTGCCTAAAAATTACGTTTGCATTGTTGCTTCCGCGCCTAATTTGTAAAGCGCCTTCTATCGTGGCGTTAGAGACTTCCTGTCGCGCGGCACCAACGCTACGTCTTTTTTGCTTCAGATTTTTGTAAAACAGCCTCGTCCTAGCCTCGAAAGCTTAGTCTGATGCTGCAAGTTATCTTCAGCCCTGTGCGCGCTATCGCGGGGAAATTCATGCAGGGTCGCTATGCCGATCGGTACCTCCCGCGGAAACGAGTGCCGATCCTAGCTATTATAGAACAACCCTGCACATCTCACCTCATCGTTAGTGCGTAATGTAACGGTGGCGACTGTCAGACCCGTGGCTGTGCAGCGCCGCTGCCAAGCGCTGCGGGACATCATAAATCCGACTTGGGATTGGGAGCAGTGATGGGACATGGCATGGTGCTTGTTTAGTCAGCCAACGCGCTTCTAACTTGGCGTCGAAACCAGCTTCGACACAGCGATTCCACACGCTTCAAGCTGCAGTCCAGCGCACAGCGATACCTACCATTGCGCCACCCCCCGAGTGCCGAGATCCGCCGTTGTCCCTTCCGCTGACCGATAGAACGACCTGATCGAGCCCACCACGCCCTCATGCCACTCGAGTCCACCGGCGCCGATTCCTAGACGAAGCCGCAGCGATCTCTAGTCTCGGCTCGTTGAGGGGGAATACGACATGATGGGAAGGATATAAGCTAAGATAGAGCGCGGTGGGCCTGGAAGTCAAAGCCTGCGCTTCGGCATGTGGGTTTAACCGAGCACTGCTAGCAAAAGGCTATCGTTGCAGGCGCATACGTATTTTTTAGGTGATATAGTTAGCTGTCGTACGGTGAATCGACTAGCGGTTCCATACATGAGTACTGCAATCTCTAGGGCCGTAGAGATGTGCTTCAGTTCGATCTGTGAGGATCGTGAGGAGTTAAACCGTTCACATTCGTGAGGGATAAGTACTAGCAGAGCTGTAGAGGTGACCATGCTTAGCAAGATTCTACATTATCTGCATCTGCATACAGCACTCTTCTCTTCAGCCATATCTACAAACCATCGCCTCCGGCGCAAGCTCCTGGAAGGTGCGGTTCGGCCGTCCTCCCTGCTAGCGTCACCAAGGTGTTCATCTCATCAGTTTGGTGCATTGCAAAATCGCCTTCGACTAACCTCACATGTCAGCCTTACCCGCGCCACGCTGTGGCTGTGCTGTCGCCCGCCGTCAGCTGGGCTTGTTCAGCCTTCCTATATATGCCTGACACACAGCGGAATCAACTCACAGCACTGGTACTATCCTGCTTTTCAATACGATCCTTCAGTAAACCTCACCGTCTCTATTTCCTTGTATGCGTGCTAACCTTATTAGAGAGGACTGACGTTCCCAGGCGACCGAGTTGCTGTGTTCATCCCAGCTAGGCTGCCACGTTGAGCCTCTGAGACCTTGTTCCTACTCTATGCCTCCGTCGGAGCGTCCTGCGTAGCAATGCGTCTTCTGCTACGCAGCAACGCCGGAGAGTTTAGCCTCACCAAGGAGTTTGTGGGCGATGATATTATCCCTCCCTATGCGATCCTTTCGCATACTTGGAGTGAGGGCGAAGAGGTCACCTTCAAAGATTTGATAGAAGGCACTGGAAAGGACAAGGCTGGCTACAAGAAGATCCGGTTCTGCGGGCAGCAGGTCGAGCGCGATGGCTTGCAATACTTTTGGGTGGATACCTGCTGCATCGACAAGTCTAACCAGGTTGTGCTTCAAGATGCTATCAACTCCATGTTTCGCTGGTACCAGAATGCGAGGGAATGTTACGTCTACCTATCAGATGTTTCGACAACCAAGCGAAAAGTAAGCAACGAATCCTCCAAGTTTACCTGGGAGCCGGCTTTTCGAGTGAGCAGATGGTTTACCCGGGGATGGACCCTTCAAGAGCTTCTCGCCCCGCGTTCAGTTAAATTCTTCTCCTGTGAAGGCAAACATATAGGTGACAAGACAACGTTAATGCAACAAATCTGCGAGATAACAGGTATCACACTTCTAGCCCTTCAAGGAACACCTTTATGCGAATTTAGCATCGAGGAACGATTTTCATGGACAAGAGACCGTCAGACCACGTACAAAGAAGACAAGGCGTACTCACTATTAGGCATGTTTGATATCTGCATGCCGCTACTCTACGGAGAAGGGGAGGAAAAGGCGTTTCAACGACTCCGGAAAAAGATCACCAAGCTCTCAAACGGTGTCAAGCAGCAGCAAGCCTTAAACGAAGAAGACCAGAAATGCATCCAGCACTTACGCCTCACCGACCCCCGCGATGACAAGAAGCGTATTGAGGAGACCAAGGGCGGACTGTTGGAAGACTCGTACCGCTGGATCCTCAAAAACTCCGACTTCCAACAATGGCGGGACAACGAGCAGAGCCGATTATTATGGATCAAGGGCGACCCGGGCAAGGGCAAAACCATGCTGCTCTGCGGCATTATCAATGATTTGAACAAGTCAATGCCTAAGACAAACCAGCTATCCTACTTCTTCTGCCAGGCCACAGACTTGCGGATCAACAACGCCACTGCCGTGCTACGAGGACTCCTCTACTTGCTTGTCAACCAACAACCATCTCTTATCTCGCATGTACGGAAGAAGTATGATACCGCTGGAAAAACACTCTTTCATGATACGAATGCCTGGGCTGCCCTGTCCGAGATTTTCACTAACATCCTACAAGACCCAAACTTGAGCAATGCCTACCTAATCGTGGATGCGCTCGATGAATGCGTCACAGACTTGCCAAGATTGCTAGACTTTATTGTCAAGAAGTCGTGTGTATCTTTTCATGTTAAGTGGATCGTCTCAAGCCGCAACTGGCCGAGTATCGAGAAAGACCTCGACACTGCAATGCAGAAAGTAAGACTGTGTCTTGAGCTTAATAAAAAATCAGTCTCTAGTGCTGTTGCGTCATACATCCAGTTTAAGGTAGAATCGCTAGCAAAGCGAAATAGATATACAACTAACACACGGGATGCTGTCCAGCGTTACCTGTCACTAAACGCAAACGGCACTTTTCTTTGGGTAGCCTTAGTCTGCCAGGAAATGCTTAATATCTCTGGATGGAAGGCTCAGCAGAAGTTAACAGCGTTTCCGCCTGGGCTCGATGGCTTGTACAGACGGATGATAGAGCAGATTAGGGATTCAGAGGATGCTGACCTTTGCAAACGGATACTGGCTGTTATTTCAGCTGTGTACCGCCCTATTACATTAGACGAGTTAGTGTCTTTTGTTAACATGCCTAGCGGAGTCGCTAGCGAATATGAAGCTCTATCCGAAATTATAGGGCTTTGTGGATCCTTTTTAACACTTCGGGAACGCACTATATCATTTGTTCATCAATCAGCAAAGGATTTTCTGCTCGAAAAGGCATCTAACGAGATCTTTCCATCTGGGGAGGAAGAGACCCACCACGAAATCTTCTCGAGATCCCTTAAGGTTATGTCCAGGACGTTACGACGAGACATGTACAGCCTTAGTTCGTTAGGGTATCCCGCTGAGCGAGTTACACCGCCAGACCCAGACCCACTAGCAGCACTACGCTACTCGTGTATCTATTGGGTTGATCACTTACATGACTGGAATCCCAACTTTTTTGCAAATCATGGGATTGGCTCTCAGGACAAAGGCGCTATTGTGAATTTTATAGAAAAGAAATACCTTTACTGGCTTGAGGCTATCAGTCTTTGCAAGAGTATGTCGAATGGAGTTGTCTCCATGGCGAAGCTTGAGGATTTAATCCAGGTAATCCTTGGATCAGCGATGCTATGTATAATACACGCTGACATTACTTAGAGAAGAGCAGATGCATCTGCATTAATTGAACTAGTTCAAGATGCACGACGATTTGTTATGTATCACAAGTGGGCAATAGAGAACTTCCCTCTTCAGGCGTATGCTTCCGCACTCCTATTCAGCCCGACTCAAAGCCTAATGAGAGGACTTTTCAAAAGAGAAGAGCCAAAATGGATTGCAATAAAGCCAGCTATGGACGATAAATGGAGCGCCTGCCTCCAGACGCTCGAGGGCCATAGCGGTTACGTCAGCTCGGTGGCCTTCTCGCCCGACTCGACACGGCTGGCGTCCGGGTCCGGGGACAAGACAGTCAAG
>BLYF01000088.1:80662-95821 GCA_014905255.1 Herpotrichia juniperi
CTAAAAGGTCCCATTAGTCCACGTATGGTCAGGTAGTATAAGGTAGCCGCTGTAGCTTAGCGTGGATTGTAACAAGGCTATGTAAAGCTTTACAAAAAACTAAAAATAAATAACATATTATATGTTACTCTTCCTAAACCAGGATTATATTCTTCGCGCGTAACCTATCTTCTAAATACTTAACTTTACTACACTACCTTGCACACTAATCTAGTGCTAGTTATTAAGGGGGCGCACTGTTTTAAAGACTTTTCGCAATATAATTTAAAAGATGCAACCTCTATTGTACCTTCCGCTCTGTTTAAACCGCAGAAAGCTTGTTCGCCCTACTCCCAATTAGGATCTTGTGGCATCGTGGCCATCGTCATGCTAGTGATGGGGGTGGTAATTCCCCCCACTTCCCTTATGTCGTTAAACGCGTTGTCACGTCACTGGGTGCCTAGTCTATTAACCTTGCATTGATAAACGCCAACGTTCTACCCTAACCCCAAACTCGTGAGTGCCTTTTCTTCTTAGTCTACTTGAGATTATAACCTCGCATACTAATGTGAAGTATTATCCCTACACTAACTACTTGTTCTCGGCTCTGCCGCCGTCTATTTATAGCCGGACCGAACCGGTTGTTTTTGAGCGCGTATCTTGGCACCCGACCGAATGGAGTTTGAGATGCCCAGAAACATAGATCAAATGTCTACTAGTGAGGAGAAAAGAGCTGGGAAGAGATTCTTTGAGGTAAACTAAACAAGATTGTGCGGCCGTGCTCCTGCCGAAAGCCCATGCTGCTCCGTGCTGATTCGCCGTTCGGGCGAGAACTTGCTTTGACACGCCACAACAATAGAGCTTGACCCCGTTCCGTTGTTTTATTAGAGGTTCTTAGACGCAGGGAAAAAGAGGTTTGAACTGATCGCCAATGACCACGTGAGCCCCTACAGGATATCAACCATTGTTCGTTTGACTTCTCCTAACTCTCCTACTCAGGGTCTTGTTCGGACTGCTCGTCTTTCCCGTCGTTGATGACACATGGATTAGAGCCACTTAAAGCCTTTGCTTCTTCTTTAATCGTGGCAAGAACATCACCAAAATGGCATTCCAAGGAGATGAACCAGATCATAGAGGGGGATACCAGCTGCAAGAAATGCCTTCTACTCCCGCGGTAAGTAGTAATGCAAAGGATAATAAGAAGTTAGAGCTTTCACTTAACGCTACCTCTAGTACCATGTCATTCCTCCTACAGACCCCGACGACGTTGATCAACACCTGATCGGTATCCAATCCGCATCATGCGAGCGAGACGAGCAGTCGCGATATGAAACTCACCGCGAAAATGCTTCTTCTTCAGTATACAGCCTCGCTGAAAGTTATGCCCCGAATCTGATTGGAACATATCCTCCAGAAACCGAATGGGGAGGCAACAGCGAGGTCGAGCAATACGATCCTCATACTACTAGTAGCTTCATCAACAGGGCACCATTCATAGATCACAATGATTCTGGAGAGAGCTGGGCAAAACGACAACACCATCCTAGTGGAACTATGAAGCGTACCAGAACGCGAAAAGTCAAGCTTGTCCAAGGATCTATTCTCAGTATTGACTATCCAGTACCTAGCGCTGTCCAGAACGCTATCGAGCCTCAGTATCGTAATGCTGAGGGCGCTTATGATGAAGAGTTCACGAAGTTGCGGTATACAGCTGCCACTTGTGATCCGAATGATTTCACGCTCAACAATGGTTTCAATCTACGCCCGCAAATGTACAATCGTCATACAGAACTTCTTATTGCTATAACGTACTACAATGAGGATAAAACGCTGTTAGCGCGGACACTGCATGGAGTCATGAAGAACATTCGTGACATTGTCAATCTGAAGAGAACGAAGTTTTGGAACGTCGGAGGTATGTCTCCCCTGCTCAAATTCCCTAAATCGTTTTAATAAAACACCAGGCCCGGCGTGGCAGAAGGTAGTCGTTTGTCTAATCTTTGACGGCATCGACAACGTCGACAAAAACGTGTTCGACGTCCTTGCAACCATAGGTATTTACCAAGATGGCATCCTCAAAAAAGACGTGGATGGCAAAGAAACAGTCGCCCACGTGTTCGAATACACCAGCCAAATATCAGTAACACCCAATCACCAACTGATCCGGCCTAGCAACCACGAAAGCTTGTCTAGGAGCTCCGAAACCCTGCCGCCTGTTCAATTCATCTTTTGTCTCAAGCAAAAAAACAGCAAGAAGATCAATTCTCATCGCTGGCTCTTCAATGCCTTCGGTCGGATCCTGAACCCCGAAGTCGCAATCCTCATAGATGCTGGAACAAAGCCAGGACCGCGGTCTTTACTATCGCTCTGGGAAGCCTTCTACAACGACAAACATCTTGGTGGTGCATGCGGCGAAATCCATGCTATGCTAGGCAAACGCGGAGCTGCGTTGCTCAACCCGCTCGTTGCGATTCAAAATTTTGAGTACAAGATCTCGAACGTGCTCGACAAACCTTTGGAGAGTGCATTTGGTTATATCAGTGTTCTCCCAGGCGCATTCTCAGCCTATCGCTTTCGGGCTATTATGGGACGTCCCTTGAACCAATATTTTCATGGCGAAAGTGGGCTTGATGGCATGAACATTTTTACGAAGAATATGTTTCTAGCAGAGGACCGAATCCTCTGCTTTGAGCTCGTAGTTAAAGCCGGCCAAAAATGGCACCTCACATATGTGAAGGCAGCCAAAGGAGAGACTGACGTTCCTGAAGGCGCAGCTGAGCTCATTGGGCAACGCCGAAGATGGCTCAATGGATCTTTTGCCGCGTCTCTCTATGCCATTATGCACTTTGGGCGGTTGTATTCTTCGGGACACGGAATTGTTCGACTGCTTTTCTTGCACGTCCAGCTCGCCTATAACTTCTTTAACCTTCTTTTCACTTGGTTCTCTCTAGCGGCGTATTATCTTACAACAACCGTTATCATGGATCTAGTTGGCACCCCACAAACGACAGCTGACTACCACGGTTGGCCCTTCGGCGATAAAGTAACGCCTATCTTCAACGTTGCGATCCAATATTTATATGTCGCCTTTGTAATTCTCCAATTCATTCTCGCCCTCGGCAATCGACCTAAGGGCTCAAGGTACACCTACATGGCCTCATTCACCGTCTTCGGCGCCATCCAAGGTTACATCCTTGTCTTGACTATATATCTCGTCTACCGCGCTTTCAGCACCAAACCCATCAGCGAACAGATTTCTTTCGCGTCTGGGAAACAGTTCTTCGACAGCTTCTTTAGTGGGAGCACAGGCGTAGCAGGTCTGATCATGATCGCCCTCATCACAATCTATGGCCTGAACTTTGTTGCATCGTTCATTTACCTAGATCCTTGGCATATGTTTCATTCTTTCCCCCAGTACTTGTTTCTCATGTCCACGTACATCAATATTTTGATGGTGTATTCATTCAACAACTGGCATGATGTCTCCTGGGGGACCAAGGGTTCTGATGTCGTAGAGTCCTTGCCTTCTGCGAATATCATCAAAGGTGAGAAGGACGTGGTTATTGAAGAGATCGAACAAGAACAAGAAGATATTGACAGCATGTTTGAGAGAGTGGTGAGGAGGGCGCTAGCTCCTGATGATATTCTGAGTCAGGAACAACCTGAGAAGAAGAATATTGAGGACTCGTACAAGTCTTTCAGGACTGGCCTGGTTTATTCATGGTTACTTTCGAATCTGGCGCTAATCATCCTTGTCACAAGCGACAGTTTTAGTACAATTGGCGTAGGAGTAAGTTTTCATGGAACCTTGCTTTTACAATCATCTGCTGATTTGTTGATTAGAATGCTGCAACGACTCGGACGCCGATCTATTTTCGTTTCCTTTTGTACGCAACCGCCGTCCTTTCTATCATTCGCTTTTTGGGTTTTTTATGGTTCATGTGCGGGACTGGCATCAAGTTCTTTCTTACTAAAAGATAAGAGATTCTGATGGGAATTATCATAAAAAAAAAGGCAGAAAAAAAGATGATAGATGGCATGTGCTTCCCCAGAGAGTTTAGAGAGAAATACTATAACTGTAACGCCTTTGTTATAGTATAATGCAAAGCATATCTGTACTCTCGTTACGCGTTGGAGGATACTGACAGCGATGGCATAAGAAAACCATTAAACACATGCGTCACTAGGACTATCTCTCATATCAGTTTCAATACATGGACCCTTCGCTGTCGAATCGCTTGCATGCTTGAAGATCCGGGGTAAATTGCGATTGGCGGGAATGAGCCAACCACCAATCACATCCTTGCTGAAAGCACTATACGATCGTTTCCCCGCAATTGGACACGCTATGCCTTGGGAACATTGACTTTACGTGTCGTGTTCACCTCGCGTGGCTTGGACGTGGGTTAGATACGGAATTATTTCGAGGCCGCGTTGCGCCAGTTTTTAGATTGACAGTATAGTTGGAAAGTGTATATAATGTCATATGGAACCATTTTATCTCCTTCCTCACGAACATACTCCACGATGGTTGCACGAGTACTTATACTTGCTTCTCTACTATACTGTCTCGTTGTCGCCAGCAGCAATAAGTATGCGCGCATCTCTCCCAGCAGGGGCTCCATCATTGTCGACGCCTCTGGAAAATATCCTTACAGCTACACCAACCTCAGTGCCGCAGTGACAGCCCTCCACAACAGAACCACCCCTCAAACAATATTCGTTCTTCCCGGCACCTACACCGAACAAGTCTACATTCCCCCACACGCTGGTCCTCTTACAATTCAAGGCTACACTAGCGATGCCCGCTCATATCACTCAAACCTCATCACCATCACCGGCAACATCTCTCGCTTGACACCAGGCCTCGCCAACAATGATGGAACCTCCACCGTTCGCCTTTGGACCTCTAACGTAAGACTTTATAACCTAAACATCGCAAATACTTTTGGATCCGGCAGCCAAGCACTCGCGCTCAGCGCACAGAACACGAATCAAGGATTCTACGGCTGCAATTTCACCGGCTACCAAGACACCATCTATGCGAACGAGGGACGGCAGATTTACGCCAAGAGCTATATTAACGGTGCTGTGGATTTCATCTTCGGATTACGGGCCTCCACTTGGTTTCACGACGTAGACATTGAGACCATTGGCACTGGATACATCACTGCGAATGGACGAGAAGCTGCAAATAATACGAGCTTTTACGTGTTCGATCAGTGCAAAGTCACTGGAATAAGTAGCGTGAACTCAACATATCTTGGGAGGCCCTGGAGACCGTTCAGTAGGGTCATTTTTCAGAAGAGCTACTTAGGTGATGTTGTGAGGGCTGAGGGGTGGTCGAGATGGGACGCGGTGCAGAGTGTAGAGAATGTGGAGTATGGGGAGTATAAGAATTTTGGTCCAGGAGCTGGTGTGAGTGCGAGAGCCAACTTCAGCTCACAGTTAAAAAAGCCAATTCTGGCAGAGGAGATTTTTGGGAAGCGGTATGAAAAGGAAGAGTGGGTTGATACGAATTATCTTGTATAGGCAACAAAGGATATTGTTCTTTTAATCAGCAATTAGTACTACCTAAGGTTTTTTTCCCTATATCCTTAGCTTCTTAGCCATTGTTAGAGCAGCTTCTTAAACATTATAAGAGTAATTTCTTAAACATTGTAAGAGTAATTTCTTAAACATTGCCAGATTACCTTTTTGCTTTCAACAAATATAACAGTCATTCCTCAAAGGCGCAATTTACTGCCATCTAACCAACAACTAGGATTCTACTGTCTTAGCGGATCGAGGCTACACTAGATTTGTAAGGAGGATTGAGGAGAACAAAGTAGGATTCCAGTATCGTTACCACGGAATATAGCTTGTGTTGAGGCCATGCACAAAGAGCGCGTCGGGGTTGAAGGAACGGCTTCCTGGAGAGTGGCTGGGGTCTGTGGTTAAGGTGAAAAGGATGCAAATCTTGTAAGAATTTGAGCCGCACCTCTAAACAAAGCATTTCAAAGAATTATCTGCGAAACACAAGATTTAATTACCCCAATACGAGACTCCTCGCAACTTGTATCACCTGACGTCTCTTCAAAGGACCGCTTCATCTCCTCTTCCCTTTGTATGTTCCTTCACGATCTACTGCATTGCTTATATTAGTACTATGCCCATGGAGCTTCTGTTGTTGATGCTTACCCAAAAGGTCCAGAAAAGTGGCCCTAATATCTTCAAGCAAATTTCGCAATGCTTGCAAAACCCCAGTAGCCAGCCCACCACTCTTCAAGAGCTTCCATTGAGCCAAGGAATGTGTTTTTGGATATACGATAGCGTGGGCCACATAGCCCTCTTGAGACTTCTCAACGAGGACGCTCCATAAATTGCTGGTGTGGAAAGGGTAGTCAGGACCGTATATGCCCTGTGCTTCACCTAGACAGTCGTATGGATTAGCAAATTTAAATTGGAAGTATGGGTAGATAAAACATGCTGATAATGAACTCTTTGAGTCGTTGTTCAATTTCAAGCTCTAGAAATTCTGTCTTTGTGGTCATACTTGACTTTGAACAGTGGCATCCGTCAATCTTTCTTGTATTTGAATGAAGAAGAAACGATTTGAGATGAGCCTAAGTAGGACAAGAGGTTGCATGTTACATGTGCATCAAGGCTTACCGATGCTCATCGCCACATCTGCTGCGGATCCCACCAGCATCGACGGGCGTTTCTTTAAATATCGCTGACATAAGCCAACTATTCATCTGGAAGTCAGGCCAGTCCACGTTGCACTATCAAGCTCCCCTTCAGAAGAACAAATTTTCTCCCCTTCTTCTAACTCAGCAATATTATGGGCTTCGTCAAAAAGGGAACTCACTGATTCCGAGATTTCTGCTTCCGAGTATGCCGAACGCAATCTCGCTTCGTGCAACCGATCGTAGCCCACTTAAGCGGTTGTCTTTCTCTTATTGGCGGAAAACAAGTAAATCTCATCAAGTAGTTAGCATATGATTGGTCAAATACCTACGGGATGTTGGAAGACGGTTGAGGTGTTTCAGAGATACACAGCCACAAACACGACGAGCAGGAGAGTCCTTGTAAACAACAATGCCATATGGATATTCAATCAAAACACCCCCATAACAAAATTCTGAGCAGTCCATTCTCGAAGAGTCACTCCCAACAAATCATCATGACTGACTCAACAACCCTCGAAAAACTTCGACCCTGCGGTACACACCAACATCCCCTCGACCCAAGGCCTCAAACTAACAAACACCGCAGGTCGCCTCGAGACCTACTCAACAGCCCGCCACTACCTAAACTTATACACCAATGTCGGCTCCACTACTACCTACTCTCATCCCACCCCATTAACCTCATCCCTTGAAAATATCATCTTCACCGCCCTCCGCCAAGTAATCGCTAAACACTCAATCCTGTCAGCAATTCCTCTCTCAGAAGATCTCTCATACCCAGGACCTTACTTTGCGCGTCTCCCTTCTATCAATCTGAGAACTTGCGTCACTTTCCTTTCGCGCAAATCCGCACCGCCCGGTGAAGGGGAGGTCGATGCTGAGCTCGACGATTTACTTTCCTCGCAGCACTCGAAGAATTTTAAAGATGAGGTTGGCACGAAACCATTCTGGCGCCCCACTACCCTCACTACGCCATCTCCCGAACAATTCACTGCGGTATGGGTAGTGCATCACGCTCTTGGCGACGGAACTTCGGGCCTGGTGTTCCACCGTGCTTTTCTTTCTGCGCTCCAGTCCACCATCATCTATGGAGAAGTAGACCCAATTCTACTTTCGCCGAAAGACGCGCTGCTTCCTCCGCTAGAAGATATGCACCCCCTACCTCTTTCGGTAGGGTTTTTAGTGAAAGGACAGTGGAATGAATGGTTTCCACCTTCGCTTGCGGGGCTCTGGACTGGATCTGTCGTCAAGGCCCCTTCATCCACTCCTGGTAGAACGCATATCAAGACTATAGTATTCTCGAAGAAGCAAACGAGCGAGCTTGTGGCGCTGAGCAGGAAGAACAGGACGACCTTTACCGCGACATTGGAAGTTGTGGTAGCGTCCGCACTCCTAGCGAATTTGGGCCCCGAGTTCGAAATGGTCCAAGGTAGCGGCCCGATATCCCTGCGCCCAGATATGAAAAGCCTCAATTTGAATACAGATATAGATATCGATCAGGCGATGGGCGTCTACGTAAGTCAGTATGGGTACACGCATTCACGACTCCCATCCTCGTCCTCAGCTACCCCCGCACTAGCCTCGTTTTCTTGGGACGAAGCCCGCATAGTCCGCCAAACCATTGTGCAAGAATTAGCGAAGAAGGGGTCAAACAGTATGGTAGGCCTGCTACGCTGGGTGTCTGATCTCCAATCCTTCTTCACTAAGCGAATCGGTTTGCCACGCGGAGACTCTTTCGAAGTCTCTAACGTCGGTGTCTTCAAGGCAGGAGACATAGAAGGAAAGGAAGGCTGGAATATTGGAAGAACGGTATTCAGTCAGTGTAGTGCGATCGTGGGCGTTGCGTTTGGCGTGTCGGTTGTTACGGGGGGCGATGGGTGTGCTGTGATGGCGTTTAGCTGGTCGGATGCTGTTGTTGAGGATGGGTTTATGGAGAATGTGATAAAGGGTGTGAAGGATGGGGTAGAAAGGCTATTGAAAAGGGATGTTTTAGGGGTGGTTGGAGTTAAAGAGACGTAGTGGATAGATATAATGTAAAGGGATATGTTGAGAGGCTTATGAATCCTAGTACAAAGGCTGGAGAAGTGAACAAGCTTTTCACACAGTCGATTGTGGGTAAGTGGTACAATGTAGGTTGTTCGTATTCACATACCCACTCCTCGCAGATTTGTATGACAGCAAAAGTATAAAATTCTACTAAGCATATTTTCAAACGCGATTAGGGCCTTGGAGCATTATTGCGGTTTCTATTGTTGCGCCTAAAACTCCGCCCTAGCCTTCATGCCCTTCTCCAGCGTCGTCACCATACTCTGCTGCATCACAGGCCCACCATACGCCCCCCAGATATCGTCCTCCAAATCCACACTCCCTTCGGGCATCACAATTGCGGCCCTACCCATAATTTCTTCAATCGCCCCCATCCTCACAATAGCATCCACCACTTTCTCCATAGGCACGAAGCGCCATACATGTGTCATCCGAGCGAGCGCCTCCGCATCAGGCTTCGATGGATCAACCACCATAGGCGTATGTACAAACCAGGGCGCCACCAGATTGACACGGATGTTCTGTTCAGTAGCTTTGGCGCGAATGCCATGCAGGATGCCGCGGACGCCGAATTTGGAGATGCTGTATGTGGTACTAGTAGGGTAGCCTAGGTAACCTGCTACAGAGGCGATGAGAATGATTGCTTTCTTGAAAGGTGCTGCGTCTGCGGGAGCGGGAAGGCGGAAGTAGTAGAGCGCAAGGTAGCAGCTGTAATATACTCCTTTGAGGTTGACTTCTACACCGCTGAAGCTTGGCTCTGGTGGTGTGGTTTCCACACTCGGTTCTGTAGCTGCAGCCATGTCAAACAGGTTTTTCTCAGCAATGATGCCTGCGCTCGGAACAACGATATCGAGTTTCTCCCCCCCGAAGGTGACTGCTGACTTGAAGGCTGCGGTCTGGGACTCGTAGCTCGTAACATCGGTCTGCACGAACTGGACATTGAAGCCTTGTGATTTGAGATCTTTGGCTACGGCTGAACCAGCCTCTTGTTGTTGGTCTGCAATAGTTACGTAAGCGCCAGCGGCAGCAAGAGTTGTCACAACCGCGGCCCCAATCCCTGAGGCTCCGCCAGTGATAAGGACAGATTTTCCTTTGAGATTGGTGACATCGAAGGGGGTATTAAAAACGACAGCCTGGGTTTTGGGCATCAACGCTTCAGCAGCGGCGGGTACTGATGAAGTCATATTGAAATAGCCGATGAGGAAATTTAAATCTAGAGTAAAATCTTAAAGAAGACAGGACAGAATTCCTTTTATCCTGGGGATCGATCGCGGCAAAGCGCGGCGTTGAGCGGAATTCGGCGTTGCTCAGGATTGGCTTGAAGGATCAGGATGCGTATTGTTCCCAATCGGAGATATGCGAGCTGCGGAATAGGGCAATACTAGACGAGCTTATGTACTTCTTTAGTTGGCTAGAGCCCGTAGTTTATATCCAGCATGCTATGAGATGGAGTCAGCACAAGCTCAACCCCACAATGTCATTGTTGCAGGTTGGTTTGAACCGACAGCAAGAACACGGATTATTTGCTAAAGAACAGAGACATGATGTACATACCAGCGACTGTTATGCGTGTATAAATGTTTTGGCGTTGGTTCCACGTTGATAGCAGGGTCACATCATTCACACCAAGGCTTTCAGATCAGCGGAAGATGATGGACGCCTGAAGGGGAAGGTGCTACAAAGCGATAGGTGAAACAACACCCGCAACACCTACGCTCGGAGAGACTGTCCATGCACGCTTACTCTAAACCCTGGTTTACTTGTTAGTCTGTCGTTCTGTAGCCGACTTTCCTTGTGGCACTTGCCATGGCCTAGAGACGTATCATACTCAGCCCATGTTTTAATTGACATTCATCCTAAGCTGAAAGACCAGTTCCAATCTTTCAATACATCCTCCCAGTCTCTTCTCTCCTCCCCGTTTAGAACAGGCCGCCACACCTCCTGCAGTACTTTCTGCACGTTGCCCACATTTTCGTAGCGATTCCTCATCTGGATTTCTGTCAATCGTTGGAAGCAGCTCGAAATGGAGGGTTCAGAGTCCAGCTCTGCTCCTGCCAAAAATATTGGATATAACAAACTCGACTCTGCAGAACTGCCTGGTGGTATTCTCGCGATGAACTCCATCGCTCGAGATGCGCATGCGGGAACGAGGGCTTTGTGAGTGTCTGAATTTCGATAGAGTTGGATCAGCGCGGCCAGACGGTAGGCCTCTGCAAGTGCGATCAGGTCTAGGGCCACGGGAAGGTCGATGCCTGGCGATGAAATCGGACTCTCATACGTCCACTGATGGATGTCATTCTTAATGGCATTGAATGCCGCTTCTGAGATTGCAGGAAAAGCTGGGTTCGTGTACTCAACGTATCTGATACGGCTTATTAGAGCACAAAGGTGATATGAGATGCCCATTAGCGGGTCGATGGTCAGAGGCATGCCCGGATAGTAGAGTGGAGCAATATGACGCTCGCTAGGGGACTGAGCATCGACTTTGGACACTCCAGCCATAAGTGAGGCCATGGCATCATGATAAGTGAAGTGCCGGCGGAGAGAGTCGACTTCCCAGCAGTTCAAGTAGTCCTGCTCTGTGTCCATAGTGTTAAGAATTTTCCTGACACTGTGCAGCTGAGAGAGCCATTTGGTGTTTTTAGTTCCATTGAGGGCTTCGAGGCCCACAAGAAGAAGAGTTATGCCGATAACTTGGTAGGAGTCCTTCACTGGCTCGCCAGAAGTGGAGATGCGGTCCTTGATAAAAGAATGGCATTTCTGTTGGTGCTTTGCAGATAGGCTCCGGTACCTTTGGGCTTTATCGGGATCAGTAGTACGTCTTGCCAATTGCGCTGAGGATATAGCGGTAATAGCATCCAACATTCCTTCGGACTGGAAAGCCATAGGGATATACAAAGAGGTGTAGAAGCTGGAAGGAGTGGTCGCAACTGACACACTCGGGACGAAGGCCTCGATGTAGTAGCTCAGAATGTGCTTGCTGTCGGCAGTCACGTCGCCAGGCAAAGACTCCCATGGATCGAGTGATGGCTTTGGGGAGCAGATGAGTGTTCCCGGACTCGCACCAGCCTCAGTCGGTGGTGGGGTCACGGATTCTGCAACAACTCGACGCTGAGATTGCCATTCGCATTTCATGTTAAGGCGAGTGCAGTTTTCGCACTCCGGACGCTTCCCATCACATCTCTTCCGTCGAGTCCGACACGTTAAGCACCCTTGGCGGGACCGGGGAGCGAATTTGCGCTGGCGGGGGCGCGGCTCGGCCATGGCTGTAACAGGATGGCTATGGAGCAGAGAGTGGTACCGGACTAGAGATTGCCGTGGGTTCTGGGGACAGTGGTGTTGTGCAGCATTATCGTGAGTATCCAGATGGATGGATGAGTCGTGGGGCGTGGAGGCGCAATAGCGCCCTGTCGACAAGGTCTGTAATCGATAAGCGCATGCATGCAGGGACCCCCACCCTCCAGTCACGTGCCTTCAATACAGTCGCAGACCGGCGTCATCCCATCTTCACCCTTCGAACGCGACGGAAGAATTCCCAATTCACCCATCCCATCCTCGCCCCATTCCCCTCCGCTTCTTCCAGCCATGGCCTTCTCCTAGCCTCGCTCTGTCGCTCGTGAAGGCCTGTCGGCTCACGACTCTCACCACGTGTTCTGCTAGACTGCATCACATCCTTGTCTGTCCGTCCCATAATGGAAGTATCCCCAACCTCATCTCCGACGTCTCTTGGTGTGGTAGCAGTCCACAGTCTATAAGATGGATCAAGCGTATCCTTCGGGTTACCACAGCTTTCGATCGACGCTCACGATACAACATGCTGCACTTGAAGGCACTTTTGAGCGTTGCGCTGGCCGTCATGACTGTGTCGGCCAAGCATGACTTCAGTGCACTGGAACATCTGGGAGGAAACAGCCCTTGGTTCGCGGGAAAGCGTTACATTCCAAAACATCAGGCACAATGCTAACAATGGCTCAGGCCCGGAAGTAACTGGGATATCGTCAGACATTCCTTCAGGCTGCACAGTCGACCAAGCCGCTTTCTTCTCTCGCCATGGGAGCAGATATCCCGACCGAGGAGCCTATAACGAGTGGGCCAATCTCTCTTCTCGCATCGACGCCGGCCAGTTCACCTCCCGCGACTCCAAGCTCGCCTTCCTTTCAACCTGGAAGCCTGTATTGACCAATCCGGACCAACAAATCGCCCAAATTTCTACGACCGGCTACAAAGAGCTTTACGAAATGGGCGGCACCTACCGTCTCCGCTACTCCAGCCTATATGCCTACAACACGCCTCTCACGCTTTGGGCAAACTACTACACCTCCGGTCCACGTGTGAGAGACAGTGCGCGTCTCTTTGCCCGCGGCTTTCTCGGACCCAATGCAACTGAGCTTGGCTCCATCTACGCTCTGAATGGTAGTGCACCCGCCTCATTCATGAACTCGCTCGCTCCATCTGACCTCTGCCCCGCATTTTCTGACAACGGCGGTGGCACTCAAAAAGACACCTGGGACGCCATCTACCTGCCTCCGATCCAAAAACGTCTCAACAAACTCATCAAAGGGTCCTTCCAGTTTACGCAGTCCGACGTATCCATCATCCCGTATCTATGCGGTTTCGAAACGCAAATCACGGGCTCCACATCTCCGTGGTGTTCTCTCCTAACAGAGAACGAGATCCTACAGTACGAGTACGCGCAAGACCTGCGATACTGGTACGGCACCGGTCTGGGTACAGACATCGAGAAATACATGATGGTGCCAATTCTTGACGGGCTCGTTCAACGCTTCATCGACGGACCGGAGAAAACGTACAAGAACTCTAATGGGACGACTTTCGTACCGCCGAAGATTATAGCATCCTTCTCAAACGATGGCCAGATGAACCAGCTCGTGGCTGCTCTCGGCATATTTGATAAAGAGAGGCAGCTTCCAGGGAACAACATCCTAAAGAACCGTCTATTCCGCTCCAGCAACTTCGTGTCTATGCGGGGTACCGTGGCCTTCGAGCGACTTTCTTGTGAGAACAAGCAGGGGAAGAAAGATGTGAGCATCCGCATTCGCCTAAACGAGGTCGTGTACCCCGTAGCTGGGTGCACGAGTGGAACTGGAAAGACTTGTCCATTGGTTCAATATCAAGCCGTTGTGAAGAGCAAGCTAAAGGCTGCAGGAGACTTCAAGAAAATCTGTAATGTTACTAATCCGGTGGTGCCTGATGGGAAGAGCGTGACACTCTTTACAGATGTTACGCTGCCGTTTGCTACTCTTGTTAAGCCGTAGATCTACTCTCGTTCTGAAATTATCAATGTGTATCAGCGCATAATTGAATGTCTTGTTCGAGCGCCCACGATCAAAGTCTCAATATATACGCACGTATTCATTTATACTCTTATATCCTCTCTTTATGGTGCCATCGTCTAGTCTTCTCATTGGTTTTCATGTGAGCGCTGAACTACAGTTTCATCCGCTCTGATTTAGACTCTAGATCAACATATAGGGCGCAACTTATAGACGCAAGCGCTGGATGATGCGCTAATGGTTCGTGCGCAAAGCGTAAATGTTACTCAGAAAACCGATAGGGTGCAGATATCCGCCAATCAGACTGCTCTAATGATTGATTGATTGATTTGTTTATCGTCCTATGTAAAACTTCCCAGGGGGTATGTAGACGGGCTAAGCCTTGGGTTTATGGTGGTGGCACACCTACCGAGGATAGCCTGTTTACGGGTAGTGGGCGCAAAATAGCGCAGTCCAGTAGAAAAACTTCTGCCAGATAAAGAGACTTTATTTGTACATTCGGTGGGCTGGTAGCCCTTGGAGTGCTAGCGGGCTTGTGGGCCCAAAAGAGAGAGATATGAGAGCGATAAGAGCAAAAGCAAAAGAGAGCGTGCGTGAGATAGAGAAGAGGTGTGGTTTTTAAGAAAGAGTAGAAAGGCAGCCTATAGCTGCCCAAGTTCATACGGCAGAGTGCCAAGCAATTAGCGTGCACATATAGTAGTGTAGAAAGCAGTGAGTTAAAGCAGAGCCTTAAAATCTAAAGGTTAACTAAGAAGTTTAGTTAGGTAGAGCTAGCCCTCCTTAGTAGCGCTTGGAGGGCAGTAGGGTTAGAGGGGCTATTTGTTAAAGGAGGTGCAAGTTTTACAGCAGTAAACAAGATGCTTGTTACGATCCAAGACAAGCCCCGACTGTTGCCTTATACCACCTGACCACACGTGGGCCAATCGGCCTACAACACATCCGACACCACGTGACCAGGCCCCGCCTGGGCACACGGGAACCCCTTGAACCACGTGACAGGTTCCCGTCAAGTCTAGCGGGAACAGGAAAGAACCACGTGACAGGTTCCTGTTAACACTAACAGGAACCTTAACTACTAAGATATATATAGAGAAACTAAGTTCCTGTAATAGATAGATCTTTGTAGCTATTGCCTAATATACAACCTTGTCTTTAAAATCTAATTGTTT
>BLYF01000090.1:65051-104552 GCA_014905255.1 Herpotrichia juniperi
CCCTACGAGCCCACCCAAGTCATGTGGAGTACGCCATTCTAGATTCTTCTCATTACGAAGTTGGCCGAACATCTGCGCGGTAGCTAATTCTGGGTGGGCGAGCATACAAGCGAGAGGCTGGATGTACACTATAAATTAATACAAAATCCTACTTAATCCCGCTAGAAGAACTCTGACCACCTAAAATATATAAAATTGGTGGTATAACGAGACTTGTGATGCCTATATATTATGGCTATCTTACTAGAATACACGCAGACTCTGCAAGACGTAGAAGATCTGTTGCTATGCTTAATAGTTAGTAGTTTAGTGCCTCTTAGAACTTGCCCTCTTAAAAGATAGATTAGCACTACAAGAAGCTAGAGCATATTATTGTACTAATCTAGGTAACGTTAAACTACAGTCTTGTCTTAAGAGTTGTCTGTTATTAATTTACTAACAGTTGCTAGATAAGCCTTCCTAGATAGCTTAAGGTAGCCTCTAAAAGACTATTAGCTAGATCTGTTGCAAAGGAATAGCTCTAGGCAGTGTTTAAGAGCCTATTTTTAACGCAACCTAGATTGAACGGTGGATCCTAACTATATATAAGCCTGCTTTAAGTGCGTTCTGCAGACTTAATAGCATTATAGCTAATCTATTAAAATTGTACTATAGAAAGATAGAAGTTATTCTAGAATACTACCTAGTTGTTCTTGTACTAGTTTACGCAAAACAACAGGCTATCTAATTAACTAATTGCGCGTCTATTACTTATTAGTGCCTACAATCCTAAACACATCTTATTTCTACGTACCCTATTTAGCAGATTAAGTTAGCTATAGTAAGGCTTTGCTGTCTATCGACCTTTTGGAAGCACACGTCCAAGCCTCCTTTGCCAACGCTGAAAACATGCTAAACTCCTGGGCGAATGTGACTGACTCTGGAGAGTCTTTCGGTTCCTCGCGCAATCAAATCGCTCCAGTGCCGGGCTCAAACAGCCCTCAAAGCCACTGGGCTGTTTACCATACCAAGAATGGATTGGACAACATTGACTCCGGATCCAACTCTGGCTCTGCTCCTGCTCAGTCTAACTCTACTCAGCCTGTAGCTGCTCCACCGGCCAACACCACACCAATTGGTGCAGCACCGCCAACTGTGGACACTATTGAAGGGATACTCGCTGATCTCAAAGATTTGCTCTCTGACGAAATTACAAATATTGACAACACTATCCATCAGATCAAGACCCAGATAATTGACGACTTCAGCAGCTTGAGCCCCATACAATTTCTCAAGAGAGTCATCGGCATCTTTGGGGATCTGTTCCTCAAGACGGTCAAAGACGTGATTGTTACGGCTCTTAAAGTCTTCAAGCTCCTCATCTCAGAGGTTGCCACTCAGCTCAATTCTCCTCTCGACATACCGATCCTGTCCCCGATCTGCAAGTTCATCATTGGAAATGAGTTGACTGTCCTGGATTTGGCATACTTTGTCGGCGCAATTCCAACCACGATCATATTCAAGATCGCGAGCGGCGAAGCTCCTTACCCCGATGGCAATGCAGTCCAGGCGGTAACGCAAGGACGTACGGCGTGGTCTCCCAACACCCTAGAACTGCCGCCACCTCCAGGGCTGCAGAGCACAGTGAGCGCTCTTTCGTTCATGCAGCTTGCAGAGGAAACTCCAGCCAGCGGTGGCGCTTTACCGGCTGCGAATCCTCAAGCGTCTTCGCCGTATATTTCCGAAAAGCCTGCTCCCCCTCCTCCGGTCACACCGGCCTCTACCGGAGGATTGACTGCAAATCAGCGAGCTCAGGCTATCCTTGACCTCACGCCCTTCATCAGCGCCCAGTGTGTGCTGGCCACCGTTTTTGAAAAGTTCACAATTGCTTCGGCCCAGGTAAAGGCAAAGCAGACAGGCCAAGCGGATCCTGGCGGGCCTGGTCCGAAACTGCGGTGTCTCTCGGCCGCCTTCTACATTGTCTATCTGGCGCCAAACTTCTGCCCGATGGATGGCCCTTGGCCGTCGTGGTTCATTCAAAGCTACGTGATTGCCTGCATCGACGCGGCAAAGGCAGTTGCCGACGCACACGAGGATCTTGCCAACAAATCGCTGTGGTCCGACATTATCTCCCCAATCCTAGAATGCACTCTGAATATCTGGGGGATTTTCCCAAATCTCGAAAGCCACAACAGCAACACGAACCCCTCCTTGGAGGATGATCTCGTGTACCGAGGCAATTTGGCGTTTGACGCCGCTGGCATACTCAGTCCGGCGCTGTCGCCGGTATTGACAGGCGACTTTCTTCCGGTGAGACTCGTTGCTCTTGGCGGTACTGTTCTTGCGACGGAGATGTATGGATTCTTTGCTCAAATTGCGGGGATTCGCACCCTGCATGCTTGAGCTATTCACTATCATCAGGCAATGAGTATGGATGCCTGTCAACCTCGCTTGCGGAACCACACAATCCAGGTCCGCCTTTCTAAGATGGAATGCTGATCTTGTTAGGGCTTGTTATTGTAGTTACTCTAGTAATCGTGGTGGTGTTTATTTCGGTAGCGAAGGACAATAAACGACGGACAGAGTTTTTGCTATTCGACAGAGATTCTTTACTTGGATTGACTAGACTGGTACCTTTGAAAGTAGAACGAGGCTCTATAACAGGCGTACATGAGCGTGATGCTAGGACATGAATGCGTGATCCGCGTGATGGGTGAATGCAGAATCGAATGCGATCTAGCTATGCAAAACTGCTCTATCAATACGTAGGGACTTGTCTGTTATAACAATGCGTGATACGATGAGAAAAGTTTTGGTACAGACATGACGCTCAGCATTAAGTTAACCCTAGAGTGCGGGTATGAACAGAGAACCCCCTAAATAGACGCATCAGACGTGATCACAAGTGGCAAGGGGTCCATCCAGCACTTACAAAAGTATATTGTTTGGAAAAGGACGGGCACCCACATGAGCAGCGCAAGTACCTGCCCAAAGCCCCAATCATTGTCCTTAAAGTTGTCCACAGTCACTTTCTGCATGACATCTCTCATGTTCAACAGGGGGGCCAGCTAGATTTGAGAGACGCCGAACTTTATAAGCAAGAAAACAAAGCAGAACCATGGCGCATGCTCGGCAAAATGCATGAAATGGGCCAGAAACTAGGTCATGATAAAGACGCCGATAAAGAGAAGGAATGGAAAGCCTAGGCCATAGAAACAGCCGCGCGTCACGGGGCTGTTAGATAGCTGAAAGCCAATAATGGTAAAGTCAAGACCCGCGTACTGCGGGCAGCCGTTGGAGACCTTGGCTATGGCTTCTACTTTCGCGGTCGATGCGCCGATCTCGAACATGTTGGACAGCATAAGCAGCGTCTCGACGGCAAGGTAGAGCGCAAGCACGAACATAGGTGTGCCCTCGTTGCGCTGGGTGTTACCGCGGCTATCTGCGTTGGAGTAGCCCATAAAGGACATAAAGCAGACTGCAAAAACGGAGAAGAACTGCATCAAGATGAGGTACCGGAGGAACCCGACATCAAAGTGGGTGGCGCTAGTGTACTTCAGCACGAGCCCAGCAATCGCGAGCAATCGTGCCGACGATGACGTCCAAATTCGGCAGAATATATCCAATGTCGTCGTAGTCACATTTCCTGATGGCGAAAGGCACCGCGTATCCAATGCAAGCGCTCATCATAATGATTTAAATGATATACGCTTCCATAACCTATTTCAACGTCAGAACGAGCTCATTAGACGTTTTTTACTCCGTGACGAAGATTAAAGATTAGTAAGATTAATGGCCCCGGCCAGAATATACTAATATAATAAGGTTTCAGTGGCTATATTAGCACCTCCAAAACCATACATACCTTATCAGGTGGTATCAAAACAAAGCTCCACTTTTTTGAGGTGCACAGATCAAGATTGCCAAAAGAGAGCCAGATTGTGGGCAAAAGGTCACTAATCTTGCTCATTGCCTGCGATTAGTTGTTAATCACGAGCGATAAGCAAGATTAGTGACTTTTTGCTTACTAATACATCTTAGTTATTAATTAAATAAGATTAGTGCATAGATCTTAGAAATTTATTTACTTTACCTTAATTAGCACTTTATATTATTAGCTTTATAATCTTTTAAATGCCTCTAAACCTCTTAATGCTTCTACATTGCGGTGGAATATGAGGGTAGTTAATTTTAATTTGCAGTTACTCTAATAAATAGAGACTTAATGCATAGATAAGAGAGTAAACTATAGATAGAATTAAAAGAGAGATAATTAGTAGTTCTAACTACAGCAATTCTTTGTATTTTCCTATAAGAGAAGAGTAATGCTGTAGTCTTGCATGCTTGCTAGCACTATAATACAATCTTTTAAGATGTTTGTAAGGGGAGGATAGTGTTCCTGTTCAATGCCTGCTGCTGGCGCACCAGGCTGCACCTCCTTATCCTATTCCCATGAGCCAATCCATCCAATTAGATTCCGATACCCGAAGTACTGAATTCCTGTTGTTTGGGCTCTTCGCCACGGCACAATGGTTTCGAGCTTTGAGGAGCTGGTGTATCCTGAGGAGTAGGAAGCTGAGCCATGTGGCCTGGTAGGCCATGATCTTCTATATCTGCTGTATGCTGAGGCTGCTCATCATTGGCACCCTCAAGCTCACTAGCGATCATCAGTGATTCGGAATACTGTATATATTCATCGTCAGGTTCCTCCCTTGGTAGCAGTGGTGCCTCAACTGCTAGATCATCCATCGTGGATTGACGTGGTAGCTGCTCAGCTTTGAGTTCACTGGGATCGCAATGCGTAGAGTCATCGAACAGTACGTCAAGTACTCGATAGACTCAGTTGTTGGTTGAATTCCATATGAGGAAGATGTTCCTCGAGCCATAGCCTAGCAAATAGCCAATAAAGACTCGTGGTGCCAGCTTGTCAGCCTTGAGAATGCGGCGCAGCAGTACGTACGCTCTGGTACCAATTCAATGCAGATTGGCAGGCCAGGCTTCCTGCCATAGAGCGCCTCGAATAGGGGTTTCCACCCTAGAGCCTGAGTGGGCGTACGGTTGGCTATGTAGCCTGCGTAGCAAAAGAGGTAATCGCTGAGGGTCTTCGGTAGCTTGCTGAGTAGATGTAGAGCTCCAGCCTTGATAATTAGGCTCATGCTTGAGCGCTCAGCACCACCATTCTGCTCGTGCGGGTATAGTGAGCTAAGCTCAAGAGTAATCCCTTCTTCGTCACACCACTGCTTCAATATGTCTAGTCTTGCCAAAGGCAGCCTCGTTGTCGCTCCAGAACATGGTCATCACCTGGTTGAACTATACGGCAGCGAGCCTGTGTAATTTCCTGATGATTGGCAATATGGTAGCCTTGCGCTTGTCGAGTGTTGAGAATACGGTTAAACTTGTTGTACACATTGTAGAAGTGTAGAATGTATATATGGCCATTTGACGCTGGCTAGTGGAGCTCAATGAGATAAGAGCAGTCTCTCTCAAATGGCCAAGTAGCAAGACGCTCATGGTCAGCACGTCTACTGATCAGCTGCTTCGTCGTCAATAGACCATACACCTCACATTCATATGTTCTTGGTGCTCGGCCCTCAGCTAGACTAATTCCTTTAGTATTGCTCGACAGCTTCCCGATGACCTCGGGGCTGGCACATGCCATGAGCTGATGTAGCTCAACAGCCTCACCTATGATTGGCTTGCTTATTTCTTAAAACGCTTAAGCTCTGCTAAAGGCGACTACAAGATCTGCAACAAAGAACTGTTAGCTATTATTTAATACATTAAATAATAGAGACTTAAACTTAAGGAAGCTGCCTTTCTAATAAAAGTACTAAGTAACTATAAAAACTTATAACGTTACCCTGCTACGCCCTTTTCTTAATGCCTCACGCTCCTGCTTAGCTATCCCTCACAGCTTTACATTTAGGAACATACAAGCAGCTATAGCTAAGAGAATTAAAATTACCGCAGTTACAGAGGCGTTACAAATAAAAATAAAATTTAATCCACTTCGTGAGTATAATAGCCTGCAAGAAGAACTTTTATAGACGCAGTACACATATAATAAAGCTACGTTAAAAAGATCCTGTTAATAAGGCTGCCTGTTCTCCACTTCACAAGCTAATATCCTCCAATTAATAAATCTTGCACCTCGCGCTCGAACCCCCACAGTCAGATGCATACCCATAATCACAACAATTCCCATTCGGGGCACACTCAAAAATATGAGTTAAAACTCGCTTCTCAGTAACAAGCCAGGCTCCGTTGTCAGACCAAACACAATTACCGCAGGCAGTGTGTTGCTTCCCACGACTGTTACATTTGCAGCCATTGTACGAACATGCTCTTTTGCCTAAGGGAAGAGGCTCGGTAGCAGCTCGCTCGACGAATAGAGGCTCGGTAGTTGGCTCGACAGATAGAGGTTCGGAAGCCCGTTTTACAGATACGGGCTCGGCTGCTACCGCCAGAATAAGAAGAGCAAACGGGATAGTGAATTGCATGATAGGTAGTGAGGGTCTAAACACAATATTAGTCGATAAAATCTTGCAGAAGTGCCTTTAAGGGGAGTATGCATACTGTCCCTTGAAGGAAAAGGATAGAGTTTTAGATTTGAGATAGTAGACAACGCTTGAGAAAGGATCTTACTTTCTTCTCAACAGGCTGGCTGTCATGCCTTATTTATCTCAATTATCGTTGTTTCCCGGCTCTACAAGGCACACATAGGGTATCAACAGGTCTGTGTAACACCTCAGCCGTAGTTCAAATGTTTAAACTGCCACATCTCTAAACCAGGCTTAGCGCTTACAGTTTAATTAATGTAAATTCCACTACACTATACTGATCTTATTACAATTGGACAAGATATGAGAGGGTAATAACTACCGACTATTTTCGTCAGTTTCCTTCACCAGAATCTACTCCGCTATCACAATGAGATCATAACTAGATTACTAGATGCTTCAATAGATTCATTTATTTTCGCTTTGCTCGCTTTAATGACCTAATTGAACTCGTGTTACACATAACTAGATTACTAGATGCTTCAATAGATTCATTTGTTTTCGCTTTGCTCGCTTTAATATCCTAATTGAATTCGTATTACATGTAACATGGACATGTGATCAAATGGGTTACGTGACGGATTAGTTTAGCGGGCTTAGTAGACCCTGAAGAAGGACCGATTCACTAAGCTAAGCAGAGCTATACAGAGCTACTAAATTGCGCAAATATTGTGGTAGATAGGGGTGTGGATTGGTAATTTGACCCGCGGTTGGACAACAGCCAGGCACATTTTCTGCAGTGAGGAAATTTTAAGGTTTTTTTGAGGCGTTCTCTGAACCTGAATATCGCTTAAAGACAAAATAAATGAATAAATAAATAAAACTGATGAATTCTGCTATTCTAATAATGCCCGTGTGTCGTAGATAATAACTCCCTTACTAGTCTGTCTCACATCCTATCACGCAGATGCTGCAAGTATGATTCGATAAGCTCGCGAAGGAGCTTCGATTTGATACTATGTACAATATCAGGTGAAATACAAGACGTTGCGTAAAGAAGGAAACAGAAAAACAGAGTTCTGGAAGAAAAAGGTTGCATCCAAGGGGAAGGGGTATGTACATATATAGGCCACCTCTGGCATCTCAATAGACGGCATGGAGTATCTCAATTTATATTGTTTAAAAACCGTCGCATGTCCTTCCACCGACTTCTGCGCCTGCCCTTGCGGTAAAGCAGGCGCAAGTTGATGACCTCCACCGCGTAATCATTAATAAGGAGCTGACGTTGCGATGTCCCCTAGCCAAGCTTCCAGAAACTGTTAAACCTCAGGACTGCAAAAGAAGAGTTCCTAAGACTTTCAATGCAATAGTTTCTTAATATTGGAACTGGCAATTGCAGCGTTATTAAAGTATCGAACACAGACGCAAACGCAGACGTTGGCACTAACTACGCTAGTCTTGTACGTAGCCTACTTAGGTAAATTCTAGGCGGGTTACTTAGGAGTAAGGAGCGCGGATGCTATAGCTGTTAGAGTGCTGTTCTAATAGACTGCATACTAAAACGCTGTTCAATTTTGAGCTCCTGCTCTCAAATCGTGGTTAATCTTTTGTCGTCAAACCAAATAAAGTCGTACGGCTTTTAATCCCGCTTTCAAATCGTGGTTGGTAATGTGTTGTCGAGCTGAATGAATTTGTGCAGCTTACAATCGAGCTTTGCGATGACATATATTTTACTATGCAGGGTTAACGTATCTTGAATCGGCCTTGATCCCACTTTCACTGAGTTCTTTTTATCCATTCTTATTTACCTCCTACACGCGAAAATTTCGTCGAACGTGGCAAAATCAGATTTAACTATGTGATGAGTCTCTAACTGCTAACTAGATCAAGGCTAGATACCAACAACTGAGAAGGGCTGTAACTAGACAAACAGCTCCATTGGATATCTAGTAGAAGAGGCGACGCATTAGCATCTAGTGTAATTCTAGAAGATTGAATGCATCTCTAGCCTGCAAGCCAGAAAACCGCCCTAGCAGTGGTACTCATCAAGATCTCCGCCACTGACTCGGACTGACTTGATGCCAATCGAAAATCTGTCTCAGTTGGAGGCTTCGCAATCATGCTTCTTTGAGGGGACTTCAAATGCGCGGCGCCATTTTTTTCCACTTCTCTCTCCTGCCACGTATTTCTAGAAAGCTGGGTGACGTCGTAGAAACGATAAAATAGACGTTGCCCGACTTCGAACCTTCCCTAGAAAGAGTGAATATCCCCTAAGAGATCTATTAAGATCGGAGACGAGAGGAGACGATTTAGGGCCTTTAATGACAGTCGAAAGAATTATAACTCTAATTTGTTTGAGTTGGTAGGTTCTCCCAGACGCTCGGCGCGCTGAGAAGGGCGACGACAGGCGACTAGTTCTGCTCCCAAATCAAACAGGCTTTGGAAGCTCATAATAGAGCGAAACAGTTGGCGGGTCCGGAGGGTTGATTGTTTCCATAGATGGTAATATGCTCCATCATGGTGCCGCGTTGAACAAGAGAATCGTATCGCGTCTGAGTACCGCGCGCATTCCGGAGATGAAGCTTCTTTTCACGTGCTTCTGAAACTGCGTAATGATCACCCCTGCTTCTTCAAGATTAGCCAGCAATCGTTTGTAGCTCCCCGTCGTATACATCCTGGAATGGGCTGTAGCGCCTACATATTAACGCGTCTTTTATACAATTTGATTTTTCTACATGCAAATAGTGTCTATGCGTTGTACACACTGAACAACGTTCATGGGAGTGTCGCTTGGACGCCCGTTCAAAGTTAAATAAGCTGTGCTGGCTGGGCAAATAATACATGCCATGCGCACGGATTATCGTTTAAGATAACGCACACCCGCTTAAGAAAGCGTTCGATATAGAACTTAATTAACTGCAACAAGACCTTCTCCGCCACTTGATTAGAAAACGTTCGCTCTATTATCCTTCACTTAAAGCGCACGAACTTCTTCCGACATTGAAGAAACCACGACGCTAGGGAATTGAGATCTATTGTTTTCAAGATTGAACAACTCAACAAACGGGTCTTATAACGCAATAAGACCGAGATTTTGAACTCTGTATCTTCTGTCTTTTTCATTTGCATACATTCAACCTCTCTTTTTATTAGCTACTCCTATCAAACAGGTAACTCCTGTGGTTTGGAAATGCTGTCGAGCTCCGAAGGTGGCGCATCACGATTCGGCTTGTAATCCACCTCGCCATACACCACAGCAACGCCAGGCGGTTTATATTCGTCGATATGGATTCGCGGTAATCTCGCCTCAGGGTCATTGGTCTTTCGATAATTATAATAGAAGAAATATCCCAGACCAGCGAGAAGTGTCGCACCACAGATCGCACCAAGACTGATCCCTGCTTTTGTACCGCGTGAGAGCTTGCCTTTGTCTAACACTTCAGAGCTGCTTGGAGTAATGCCTGGCGAAAATTCAGATGCTGTTTTTGATAGCCCAGGACTTGAATTTATTGATTGCGAGCTTGAAGTTGCAGATAATGATAATATGCTAGTTGTTGAAACGGCGACTAAAGTAAACAGTCTCACAAATGTCGTAGTATCCTTCCCTTGCGAGGACGTAATAGTCATGCGTGGACCATCTACCCCCCAACTCCCTTCCAAATATTCTTCTTCTTTAGGTGGCTCCGGCGAAAGGTAAAGCCTGCATGTCAATGAATCTGTCCAGTCGCGAGTTGTATTGGATTGCAAGATCGGCGAGTATATCAAGCTTCGGACGATGCTAGCCAACTGGGAAATCCCTGTTTTATCGTTAGTTCTTCCCGCTATTAATACTCTGTTGAAAAGTTTAGGGACTTACAATTTGACGGGTTGCACCATAGAGTAAGCCATGCATGGTTGGTATCGCACTCCCATTCCAATATTACGGTGTCGAAAACGTTGATGGAGAGCAGCTCTGAGCCATTACCAGGTGGATATATGAATGAGGCAGGAACTTGCGCTGCTACCAAGCTCATGAGACATGTGCATACGTAGAGTATCAAACCAAAAGGGCTTCTAAAAATTCTGGTCCCCATGTTGCAAAGAGTTAAGTGATAGTTGCCGTTCCAATGAATCCGCTGAGCCTGGGAAGTTGTGTTGAATCGCTCAACAGTTGCATAGGGGGATGGTGTTGCAGGTATGCTACGTCCAGCCTTCTCGTAATTATAAGAGATATAGATTAGAATCTAGCTTACCTTCCTATATAAGCTAGTAAAGCAATTTTAAAAGCTCTTCCTTTTCATTTACAGGGCTTCCCTACAAATTCAGCCTCATCGAAATTGACCACCCACACCTTGATTGGGTTAAATTGTTTGAAGAAGCCCGTCAAACAAATATTTAACCGTTAGCGAGGGCAAGTCCTGCCACTAGTGGTACGAAGATCTTATCCGGCTTAGGTCTTAAGCGCGCTGTTTAATTGTGCGTCTCTCACGTCCTCTCGCGCCAGCCTCGACCCATCACCGCGTGTAGAGACGCCTAAAGTGGACTAGATAACAAAGTAATATCTCTAAGCACATGCGAAAATAAAGGTCAAGCAGCATCGTAAACCCTAGTGTCAAATTACTAAGGAACTAGGGATCAAAAAGGTTGGCTACGACGATTGGGAAAGCGCTGTGCTAAGCCCAATTTGGCTTAGTGGTAAATGTCTACTTAACTATGACCGCCAAAACACTAATTACAAAATCATCGCAATACTCGAATATCTATTACAAAAGTCTTTAGCACTTATTACAAAATCTTTGACACTTATCATAAACTTATCGCGACTTTTAGACGTTCATTGGTATACATCGGCTCGTGCTCAACAATGCTTCTGGGGAGGGAGTCGTGACCGATAGCATGACCCCCAGAAAGCTGTTTCTTCATTCTGTCAAAAATCGAATCGGATCTCTTAATGGCGAGGTCCAGTGCGAACAAGCAAGCAGCTCTTTCAGATGATCGGGCCGGCGCAAGCGAGCCTCCACTGTGCTGGTCCAAGCCGTCCCGCACGCCAGCGACTCCGAACAGTCTTATCCATCTTGTAGGCATATTTGAATTAATCAGCTGTCTAATAGTAGTGACCGCTTAGTCCTATCGCCGGATACCACGCACGCTTCTTCACCTAACCCCACTGCACAATCCGATTGCTGAGTACCGAGCAGACTTCTCTAATCTAGTCGATTCTACCCTTCGAATCCGCCGCCTCCAACCATGTCAATGTTTAACATAAGCACTGATACACACACAATAACAATTTTCTTCCTTGGTGTCAAGCCCGCAGCGAATAGTGGGACCTGAGATCGGCAGAGCTGCTCGTGAAGACAATCTGGACAGTTATACCTTGATAGAAAAACCCTCCCTTAAGTTCTTCTTATCGCATCCGAATGCTCCATCGAATAGCCAATTCGGAAATCATGCTTACTATATAACTCAATTCCAAATTTGTCGATTTGAGTACTTTACACACTTTCTGCGCTTCGACTTGATGTCGATTTCCTCCCTCGCACATCCTTATACAGCTGAATTGCAAGTTTCTCAGTTCTACTTCAAATTCTTCAACTCGAAACCCAGATGCTGTAGTGGATGGCCAACGTAAAAAGCATCCTCATGCGGTTCAACTACAAGCTTGTTGAACTTAGTATTTGAGTGTTTCAGCTTAACATCGACTTCCTCTCTCGAACTTCCTCACGAGTCGACTACTTTATGTTCTTCTTCACAACATCCATATTCATCTTGATTGAACGGTCAGCGTAGCAATTTTCTCATACGACCCATGATGGTTTTTCCTTGTATATAACGTTAGTTCTACAGCGCTTAAACTCGAGAGCAGTCAGAATTAGACAGAGAGAACACTATAGCTTGATCCCTCGTCTATTTTAAATCTCGCATCCTTTACGCCCTACTGCAGTCTACGTCTTTGGTGATAGGTGCGCGAGATCTGGGGTATGTATGGTGTATGTTCGTAACAGTATCTCGTAGTACACTTTTCTTACTATCAATTCTCTCCAGTAAATAGCTAAATATTCTCACGACATAAATGAATTGCGAGCCTCTCAAGTCTGTTCCAAACTTCACCTACTTCTTTGTTGTCTTCATGGCATCTACACCATCAACTAGTCGAGCGTCCTCGCGGCATGACTCGCTTGCAACTCTCTTGAGTTGAATATTGCGTACTACTTCTCAAGATCTCTCACCTCTTGGTATGATTGCCGTGACGGATAGATAAAGAAGCGGAAGGGGCGGGTACTAAATGGCGGGGGAAATTGACAAGACAGTCATTGAAGTCCCTCTTGGGAAGTATGGGGGTTTGAAAGAAACGAGGAAGTGATGCAGGTTGATCAGAAGAGGAAGTATAGGAATTAAGCTTAGCTAACGACATCTAGAAATTATAGCATACAACAATCTATACTAAATATCATCTGCAAAATAGAGCTGTAATCTATTAGCTTCCAACACATTGAACACCTCAATAGAGGAAGACAGGCAAGCAGTAACTTTCAACTAAACTTCACCCAAGATCTCAAACCCTCGCCTCGTCGACCTCCCGCCATCCAATGTCCGCGCAAGCCAGCTGGAAACCCTTCCCAAACCGCGAATATACGCTAAGACATTAGATAAGAAGAGAACGAAGAAAGCATATGGTTAAAGGCCAGAGTCCATATGCGCCCAGCTAATGAAGATAGTCGTTAGTAGTCACTACTCCCATTAACCGCCCTAGTGAAACGACGCAAGAACTTCTTAAAGTTAGGATCAATTGACGACTGAAACTTATTCAGTCCACGGTGGTCAGTATCGAGAGGAACATTTTCGGCATATTGAAGGCTTCCGGACTTGCTGTTCACTGTCTAAGTCTATAGTCAGAATCGCACGTTCAATCAAAGTTTCGGGATCAGACTCAGCCTACAGGACCCAACGACAACTTTCCAAACTTCTCCGGTCTCATTTCCAAGAAGTTACAGATATAAGGTAACTCAATATTAGGGGTTGGGCTAGGTCGCGCGTAGGCATCATGGAACTCCTCGTCAAGAGCCATGGCAGCGGGACTTCCTTCCGACATGTAATCAAGTAAGGTGGTAGAAGAGCCACGCCAATATGCTGTACAAGAGAGGAGGGATGCTACGAATGTAGCCTTCGTACCGTAGTGAGGTACGCCAAGGAACATGATACCCTTTGTCCTCTCAGCGACCTGCTTCGACTGTGTGATGGCAAGTACTAAAGCCTGCATTAGATCATTAGATGGTATCACTCTATCGTTTCGCGGAAGAAGGGAGAAGTGGCGCACCTTTTTCAGCAGTAACCCTCCAAAACTGTGTGCGATAAAGATGATGGGCCGACTTCCCTGGAATTGGTGTCAGGGATAAATAACACTAGGAGTTGCACGAAGTCCAAACCTGATTGATGTGTTCAATGTCGTCCAGCATCATTCTTGCGTACATGCTGAAGTCGATTTCTGGTACGTGGGAGTCCCACCTGGTCTGGTGGTTAAGCATCGTAATTCTGATATGTTTATTCCCTTTCTGCTTTGGAAGAATATCTTCCAGCCAGTAGACATCGGTACCATTTTCACGGTACCTCCAGGCACTGGAAGGATTCGAACCGAGGCCATGAATGGCGAAAACACTGGGACGCAGTCAGTGTCCGTGATAACCAGAGACCGTATCGACTCACTCGACGAGACTAGTCATCCCAGGGTCGTACACAATGTTAAATGATTCCAAGGTAGGATGGTCAGCGTATTTAGTCCATGCATCGAGAAGTGTAGGAGTGAAGATGTGGAGTGGAGTTAAGAAGAAACACCAAGTCAATAAGAGGAAGAGGCCGAGCCTTTTTGCAACTTGTACGCACGCAGTGAAGAAAAGTCGGATGAGTTGACCACTTTGCGGGCCAGAGGAGCTCAGCCGCATTGGAATAACGAAAATGCAATAAAGCCCTGTAGCTAGTAAGCTGATCAACACTGTCTTCCAGTAGAAGTTGGGGTCGAAGGCAATAACTGCGGCAACCATAGCAATGCTCAACGACAACCCCAACGCCAGTTTTCTAGATAGACCGAAGGGAGAGGGAGAGGATAGATGAGTTGTAAATTGGCCAGCTTGGTTATTCGCTTCAATATTAGTCGCAGAGTTACTTGTCCAGGGAGGACTCGCTCTAGAGGGTCGATCATCTGTCGGCTGCGAAGCTTGACGTTGGGGAGTATCACTTTGAGAATCCCGTACTAGTGACTGGGAAGAATTTCCTAACCTATATTAGAGAGTCACCTTCCAAAGGCTTTATGGTGCCGAGAAGATATCCAAAACTTACTCGAATTGACGTTTTCCCAATGGGTCGGTCTTTCATCAATATCCTCATCCGTTCGTCCTGGATTCGAAGTATTACTGTCGCTGGAGAATTTCTCGACTGATCTTTGCGTCGGGCTAATATATCCACTCCCCATTGATGTTGAGGAACCGCGATTCGAGCTTGAACCGAACGCATCGTTGTCGCAATCTCTCTGAGGGCTGTAACCAAATATGATAGCACTGCCATCAGGTAGTTGCTCAGAGCTAGTGAAGGTCTGGTTAGGACTGTTGGCGGTACCAATCTTGGGAAGAAGGACTTGTGCCCGCTCGCATGGGCTTGTAAAAGTCCCATCTCGACGAGAACATTGGTCGAATATCGTGTCGGGAGGGCACCAACAAACATCATCAATAACTCGCCAAGGTCTCCCAGTTAGGTCACCTCTGTCTCTCATAACTCTCTTGAGATCGGAGGTGAGGACAGCGAGATAATCCATCCCTTTTAGTACCTCGGAGCAGGATGGACATAGTGCTTTGGGTTGCACCGGCTTAATAAGTTCGCCAAACCCACATCCAAACAAGACCGCGGCATCCAACTTCGTCGTAAGATTCAACCACGCTCCCATCCTGGGATGAGGCCCTTTCGTATAGTATCGAATGCGAGCTTTGTCTTCGGCCATGTCCAGAAATGAGAAGCCTTTAAGATATTTTAGGGTTGTCTCGCCCCCTTTGTTGAATAACTTTTGGTGGGCAAGAACGAGTTCCAGGGACGAGTAAATTTGGTCAACTCTATTCTCGAAGGTCTCGGTTGAGTCCTTACGCAACTTTTGCTTCCTGTTTGCCTTATTCTCCATAATATTGAAGGCTCGATGTTTGCTTTGGTTGGGCGAATCCTCATATTCCCTCATTCTGAATATGTACAGATGGCAGAGACGTTTATCGGATTTCTCCATTGCAAGAGATGCTCTAACGAGATGGAGCAGGGCGCTGACGCCATCCACAAGCCAGCCTCGCTTATCTTTCACGTCGTAAAGCTGAACCCACTCACTTTTCAGCAGCTCAATTAGTTTGTCGACGTACCCTCGGCGGTACGGTATGCCCTTGTCTTTGTTCCCTAGAGCGACTGTGGTAGCAGGGTTGATGGACTCGCCGCGGGGTAGCATATAGTTCAAGCGGAATTCGTCGTATGCCTGCAGCAACGAATAATCTGCGTCGTAATTGGCGCCAGGTTCTCCTGTGAAATGATGTCAGTGTAAACCCGACTCCATCCATCATCCAGTGGGTCCTTACCAGTACAGTTTTCGGCCTCTCGACACCAACCAACGACGTGGCGAGAGTTCTCCAAACATGATAGTACAATCTTGTCGGCACCATAGGAAATGAGCCCAGAGAGTCGAGAGTCCAGATAAGAGATGTAGCTTTCATCCTTGTTGACCATCATATGCCATATGAATACGTCTCCTAATTGCTTCGCTAGTACCAGCATAGCACAGAACCCCTTGACGAAGACCTTTCCATCGAAAGTGGTTGCATGTCGTGCTTGAGTTAACTCTGCAACGACATTCAGCGGAATCTCTAGGCCTGTACCGTACTCAGACCTGATGGGTATGGGATATCCCTCAACGACAACTGGGCTTCTGAATAAGTTGAACCAGCACTGGCCACTGGACGAACTCGAGGACTCAAGTTCCGTGCGAAACTTGAAGGTGATATTCCAACGTCTATTCAAACAGGAAGATAGACTCTCCTCATTGTGCATGCGCACGATCGATGGCTGGCAGCAAACTACTCCAGGTTCATGTGGAGCAGGAGTAGACCTAAGAGCAGCGCCTAGCCATGAAAGCTGTTCCCCAATCTCTGCAAGAGAATATCCCGTCCCGGATGCCTCAACAATCAATTGTGGTCCTCGGATCCAGGCGGCTAGCTTAGTGTTATGGGGTAGTTCTTGACTGCTAGTCCCGTTGCAAATCACATCTTTCACGAGCTGCAGGATCTGTTGTCCAGTTGTCGGCCATGTCTGGGTCAGATATTGTGCGCAATTCAGTGCTTGTGCGTCTTTTGCCGACCCAGTGAGTGTGATAGCCATCCCAATGGTTTCACCGGATTCCTCATACCCTTGCTCCTGGATAAATGCCCGCAGATCCCAGTCGATTTCGAAAGTCATCGTGTACCCTTGTGAAGAAGTCTTGCTATTGACACTGTAGTGCGATGACAAAGAGGAGGTAATACTCTCACTAATCTCTGCCATGATGTTGGGCTCTATCGAAGCCAGGACCAGCTCTCGACGCAAGCGGGAAAGAAGCCACTGATATGCCGCGGTGTTGTAAATGAAATCACGATTCAAGGGGAGACGCGCGATCGATTCGCTGATTTCCTCGTCAGTGGTGTCGTCGGAAGCCTGGCTATCTATGTCAGGGTCTGGATTTTGATGAGTGTTGATAGGTGGCATGTTGGCTCCTATGATGTCATCTATATCCCAAGCGTCGACTTTCTCCTTCAAGGTCATTCCATCCGAATAATCCCTTTCCGCGAGAGAAAGACTGTTCTCGTCGTTGGAAGAGTCTCCCTCCTGTCGAGAATAGTTCAATTTGAAGAATTTGGTGATATTGCTAAACCCGACTTAACACACTATCCTTAAAACTAGGAACTGAAAGCCTTACCTTCGATACTTGTGAACAAAAAGCATGATCTTGCGATTTATCTGGGCATCGGCGCTATTATGTGAATCGTGGCCAACCTTCAGGGCAAATGCCTTGAGAAGTTCTTCGAGGCTTGTAGTGATTCTCTTCATTGCTTGTTTATCTGGTGGTTTGCTGGGCTGTCTTCGAGTATCTTCATAGCGTAGTTTGCTGATAAGGTCACTTGCCAGCTCAGAGCTGTAAGCATCTATTTCTGAGGCAGAACAACTCGCTGTGGCTGAGTACTCCGTTCCTTCATTTTCTACGTCAACAACGTCGCCTCTTTCCCCTTGGATGTGGTGGTCGGATTGAACATCCCCCGAAATCCACGTTGGATCAGTATCGTATGTCCCAGGTATGGATCTCAAATCCAAGGAATGTCCCGAAGTCGTGGCGGTGTTTGAGCCGCGATCGATCGCCCGTGGAGCATTGCCATATTCGCCGTCCTGTACGCTGAGATCTACACCCTCACCGATCCAATCGGTCTCGAAACTGGTGTCCCAGGCCTTGACTGTCTCGTCGTTTGAAGCTGACAAGAGATTTATAACATTCAGCGAGGCATACTCTGTATTCCCCACATTTCTATATGATTGCTCAGGCATTGCAGAACTGGGTTGCGCAACATTAAGTTGCAAGTTCTTCTGCAGTTCAGCCGTCTTAGGCGCAGTCTTCAGAAATCCACGGAGATTTTCCTTATATAGTTGAAAGGGTCGTCCGGAGGTAAGGAACTCTGCAGTTGCTTCTAGTTTGGATAGCGCGTGATCTCCCTGGATCTCGGCCTCAGATTCATCGCTGCTTCTTTTGTCATCGTCATCACTATCTTCGCTCTCCTCACTAGCGGTGTTCATGGGTGTTGGCTGCGCTGCAGAATCCTTTTCGTTCAGAAGACGATCAAGTAGGAAAAGATTATCTTTCTCCTGCTTGAGCATGATATTAATTTTCTCTCGAACAGTATTGTCCGAGGGCATGACGAGGTTGCGAATCTCCGAGGAGATGTGGATTCTCTTGCTCCGCGCTCGCAAGAACCCGACAGCTAGGGTTTGGGAAGGGCTATGTCCCTCGGAGCGCAGGTCCAGGAAGAATTTCTTTAGCAAACGCTGGTGATTTCTCACGAACTTGGCTTCGTCCGTGCTTTGGGTTGCCTCCTGGTATAGAGCTAATAGCTCCCCGTCGCCAGTGAATATCTTCGCAATATAGTTCACCGCAGCTTGTCGGTAATTCCCCGCCCCGGAGTTGGACTCAACTAGGGAGTCAATGTCGTCTGGTATCGAATTAACCGACTGGATATCATCGTCTGTTTTTTCAGGTGTGTGCTTTTTATAGTTGAAGAAAGTCATGGACGAACGACTCTCTGTCACTTGCTCCGTGTCCACGGCGGCTTCATATGACAGCGATGAAGGTATTGTCGAATCTGCTTGATCTGACCGCAAAGAGCTAGCAGTCTCTGTAGTAGAAGCCTGCTCATCTTGCTCATTTGGAGGCGACTCGGAAGACAAGGTGTCAGGTCGAGTACCAGGAATGGGTGTGGCACCCGAACTGGGTTTAGGTTTGATGCCACTGCGGTCACCTAGAACTTCCTGGGCATTTAACGGGGCAGCTTCCAGAGAGGCGTGAAAGTCGTAACGGGTCGGGAAGTGCTGCCCCGTGGCTTGCTGATGGGGAGCCTGGTCCAGGAACATAGGCCGGTCAATCTGGGGAAAGTGCCTTACCTGCTCCATGTCCTCCCCGAAATGGACAGCTTTGTGATAGGTTGGGCTTTCTGGCCTGCTGGAAGGCCTTCGACGGGATGAGCGCCGAAGGGCAGGCTTCACCAGCTCACCATCCTTCTTCCGGAATAGCGGCGGTTTCATCCGTAGCTCGTCCTCGGCGTCACTGCCTTCAGAAGAACCGATGAGGGTGAGTGGTTCGGTGTTGAGAGAGGGAACAGCATGTTGGGACAATGTTGTCTCGCTTGAGGAGCGGAAGTGAGAGATCTTTCGGTTTTCTACCGAGGGCGACCGGGCGGATATGGTGGATTCCATGGGGTTTGCGTGCGTTCCAGTGGCGCCATCGCGGTTGGGCGAGTGTCCCCGTTTAACATCGATGCGTAGCAGTGCCTCGTGGAGCTCCTTGAGATTGCCGATGTTTCCTTCTCTCTCTTCATCGTCGTCTGAGGAATCAGGAGGCGTCGTAATAGCACCTGATAGAATCAGAAAATTGTTCACAGGAGGAGACTGTCAGAGGCTACCATTTGCAGACGGCCCATGGCCGTGGCGAGCTTCCGCGCTCGCGGCTACGCTGCCGTTCGACACCTGACCATTTTCAGCAGTGTTGTTCGCGGTGATGGAGGGCGAGCGGCGGTGCTTGTTGAGGTAGGAGTTGGACAACGCCGAGCGAGGCAGAGCCGGTCTCTGAGGTGGCAGCGGGTACTGCTCGCTGTAGGAATGACCTCGACTGAGGATAGGCATCCGTTCGAAGGCGAGTGCACTAGAATGAAGGTACTACGAAGACTACCTAGATTTCAGACGACGAGGTTAGCTTTGACTGACAGCCTTGTTGGAGCTGACCGTAGACACTCAATCAGAAAATCATTCAGTTATGAAGAGGATCGAGCGTAAAAATGAATGGGTTGCTACCATTTACGCGATGGCTGGAGTGCTGAGAGGGAAAACATGCGCCGGTAGCGGGGTAGCTTAGCATATTTTGAGCATGGATGCCTTCGGCATCTCCCATAACTATCATATACTAAGTGGGTAATGCTCCCCCAAACCTACCGCTTCACTCACACCAAAATAAGCGGCCCTCACACGAATGCATATCAGACATTCTACATGCGAAAAGCTCGCGGCATGCAATAGGCTGGAATGACATTTCGCGACGATACCATTACTCAGGCAGAGTAGCCGGGCGCTTGTCCTCTTTTCTTTTTGTCCCAGCTCCTCCTTCGCATCTCACATTCCCCTCTGCATCCGGTATGTTGGCTCTCAGGCGCAAATAAAAGCGGGCAGGAAGGAAAACTCAAATGTGCGTATTTTTGCTGTAAGTTAGGCTATTTATATTTGTAGTTCTTTTTACACTGTCCTGCTCTGCGTAGTTTCTAGTAGATACAGTTCCATTTGCAGCAGCACAGAGAACTCTCTTGTAGTGTTGTAGCGCGAAGAGTGTTTAAAGAGGTGTTCCTTGATGCCCGCTTTTATCTGCACCCAAGAGGCTGGCACCTGCCCACCCGGCAGGGTCAGGGATGACGCTGTCGCGGTCGACGAGCACGGTAACAACGGATAAGGAGCACAGCCGGCAGCTGGTAATTATCTCGTGCAAGGACAGGTTTCTGGGAGAGCAGACGTACAGGCACCCGAGTTGGCAGCAGACGTTCACGACTCAGGGCCTCCCGGCTGAACTTCAGAATTTGTTCCAACAAGCCTTTTTGGAAATAAAACCGAAAGGCAAGCAATGCCGAGTACCAAGCTGCACTTGCGGGTTGGCGAGCGCCCGAGAACATGGTCCGAGGTACCTTCCGCTCATGCGCCGCGGCTGGACGCTTCAAGAGGTCATCCTCCCCCGGCGCATCGTGCACTACTGTGGTCGCCGGGGAAAGTTTTTGATAATTGGCTAGTGTTGACACATTGGGTGACAAATGCGCTACGATAGGCCTACGGTTAAATTACTACTAGAGCTCCCTAGTAAACTTACTAAGCTTACATTTTAGGACACATCTCTAGATAAAATGCAAAGATAAGGCTTAGATTTAGTGTTGTAGTTCTAATACTTTGTTAGGCTACCTTTAGCCTTAATTACAGCTTCTATACGCGCTAGCATACTATTAATAAGCTTATCTAGTTTAGATTAAGGAATAGCATTCTACGCTGCCTTAACTGCTTCCTGTAGTTTCTTATACCTAAGGTTTACATCTACGCTGTATACGTCCTCTATCTAATCCTTTATCTAGCACTAGAGAGTCTTAATAGGATTAAGGTTAGAGGAGAAAGCTAGCTAGAAAATAGTGTTAATGCTAAGGTATTAAAGAAGCTAGCGGGTATCCTAGTCTTTGTAGCTAGGTGCGTTGTCCTGTATAAAGAAGAGCTCTAGGTGTTCTATAATAATGTACTCTAAGATAATAGAGACTGTATGCTTTCTATAAGATTCCCTAGTTATAGTGCCTTAATCCTTCTCCTAAAACAAGCTAGGTCTCTTTGTCTCTCTATAGAAACAACTCTAGAACATCTACCCTTGTTTTCTAGAGATCTTTGTAAGCAGGCAAGTAGAATTAAAGACCTTGCCCTTTCTCCTAGTTACCTATTGTTTCCTATGCTAGCTACTCTGTACCTAACTCTTATTACTCTAGAGTATTAAACACTACTGCTCTCTAGTCTAATCCTTGTATTCCTTAGCAAAGGCAAGTTAATCGGCCTAGTTCTTCTTAGAGAGGGGAGGCTTTTAGCGTGCAACGCGTCGTTTAAAACTACGCTTCTTAAGGGCGTACTTAAAGGCGTTAGCACTAGCGTTAAATTAAGGGAATTCTATTAAGAGGTGTAGGTAGCTTATAAGCTGCCCTGTCTTTAAGCTTACTACAAACACCTCTAGCTTGTTAACCTAATCCTTAGTAAGCTTGCCTAGCCTACTAGAACGCTTCCTAGGGGAGATAGGTTAAGACGCTGCATATTAAACCTGCCTATAGGTGACGCTACCTATCTGCTTAGCAATTGCTAGAAGATTAAGCCCAGCGCTCTTTAGGGTGTGTATTTAAAGTTGTTAATCGCGCGTAAGGTACTTTGTACAAGGATAAGGTTAACGGCGAGGTAGTTGAGGTAGTTAAGGTAGTTAAGGTGGTTAAGGTGCATTACTAGTAGAGGAGAATGATAATAAGGGCTCTACCTCTGCTCTAAGGAGTTCGCGTATATCTATAGCTGCATAATCTGCAGCAGGCCAAAATGTTGGCTGTTCTTTGTGTGTATTGTATTAATTAGCGATTAGCTATTAAATTTGGAACCTAATACATACTACAGTGCTGTAGCGGGTGCTGCTAAGAACTTGACTTTTTGCCACATCAAAAACTTTCCCTGGCGACCACAGTATACTGGCAACGAGCTAGTTTGGGAGTGCGCCACGCGACATGCCTGCGAGTGCGGGCACGTCGAGAAGGGTCAAAAGCCCAGGAACGATATTAACACACCTATGGTTAAGTCGGAGCTCGCGTCTGCTAAAGATAAATGGATGCAGCTGGTCGAGAGGTATTCGGCGCGCAAGGTCTCAGTCGCATTCGACAAGCTGATTGCAGTGTCTGGACTTACTCATTTGATCGATGTTATGACGGCAATAAACAAAAAGGATTATAAATCATGCTCCATCAACTCCAAATACCTCGCTGGCGTCTTTAATTGAAACCGGTCGCTGGCGAACTGGTCGCGATAGAGTGTGTGATCAGGGCGCCATTCTAGAGGCCCATCGCCGTCCTCACCCTACCGCGCTCCTACTTGGTCTTGGGCTTCCATCGACACCACCATCGAATACCTTGACTGCGTCTTCGGTGAGGAACGATCATACTTTCTCGTGCACGACAGCGAGAGCTTCTGTGTGCCGGTCGATTGAGGAGACCTAATGGGTACGGTCAAATCGGGGAAGTCATTAATAGAAGGGCTGGTAGTGCCTGTCAAGCTGGTCACGGTAGAGAGGGCTTTTACAATTAGCCAGAGGTTCCACATCAGCGATTGTTGGACAGGTAGGGCAAGCATTGTACATACATGCGCGCAACGGCTAGAGAGTAGAGGTTAGTTGTGACGTGAAGCGGCCTGTGGAACTAACGAAGAGAGATGTTGGGTACAAGTGCTGGCTGGTCCACATATCTGCTTCGAAGCTCCTATGTCAATGCCCGAAAACTCGTGGCGTACCTCGACGCAGACCTTCAAATACCGTATCAGTTATCAGTGAGTAGATACATCGAATTTGTTTCCCCTTTCCCAACTTTAGGATGCACATTGCTGACTACATGCAGACTGAACGAGGTTTCTACATTATTTCTACACCAGAGCCTCTAAGTCTTGTAAGCCCCCAAGCCTCGAAGCTCTTCGCAAAGTGTTCGTTAAACTAAGTACTTGTGGCCAGGACCAAAAGGCCAATATCCAAAAAGCATCCGAATTGAAGTTCACTCCCCAGACCAATACACTCCCGATCGCAACCAGATTGGCGCAGAGACGCCGGAGTCACTCACCAATGTTGAGTACGCCTGTTCCAGATCGCGAAGAACCTCAAACGGACAAAAAAGGTTCTCCACTAGTACCAACGAGATCTGCTACAACTAAAACATCTTCCGGTAGCAGCAAATGGTCTAGTGTCCTCAAAAAATTAGGAATCACAACACATGCTATTGTCGCTCTGAAAAAGACGCACTCCCCGAATAAGAAAGCGCATCCTGCGGATTCCGACTCGGCAAAAGCACCCAACGATCCCTCTTAGTCGGTGGCCACTCTGCACAATCTTTGCTTATTGGCATACGGCGTACGAAAGAGACCACAGGGCATGCTAATAACAGTATGCGTTGCGGGCACGAGATCGTTATCAAGCCTTTCCAGCAATTCGTTTCTATAGGGGAGGAGCGTGTACCTATGTTTAACCGATTCATATTAGATTGGAGATTTTTAGTAGATGTGCTGAGGACAAGCATTATTGGGTGAAGAATTGGATTAACTGCAGATCAAGCCTCTCACTCTGTATGTCGCAATCAGTAACCGACAATTTAAAGCTTCTCCCCTGTCTCCTAATTAGTGACATTTATGTATATAAGCTCGATCGTCTACACTTCTCATAGAGAAGTGCGCTCATTTAATTTACCATCTATCTCTTTTACGGCTACATGCAAGATTTCACCTATATTGTATATAAGAGCCATTATATAACTATTAGCGTTCAAAACAGTAAACTAACGTTTGAATAGTTTGCATATTAAAAACGATGTAACATATCCACCTATGGAGGAGGGGTATACATGAGGCTGCGAACATTGCCTGGCCAGCTTTGCTAAAAGCTAACTAATTCGTCCTGTTATATCTCGCTCAAATCTCAACTAATTTAGGCATTCTTAAAGAGGCTCAAATGAGCTCATTTGCCTTTGAATTTTCAGCATAGCGAGTCTTTCCACGTTTGTGCTCGTTGTTGAGTCATATGGAAGCAAACAGGTAGATGAGTAGTAAGACTAAGAGGTGGATGTGAAAACTGATCCTGAACTTGATATACTGTAATATCGATACAACAGTAGTGCTATTACCCTTATCATTCACTTCTGCGCGCTACTGCACATATGGGTAGATGGAGAAAGAGCGACCATGCCCCCAGGCAAATCTCGCGCACTTCGTTGCCCACATTAATTCTTCTTGACACTGGGCCTCTTTCTAGGCCGCAGGACTTTCCATATCATGTGCATTGCCCTAGCCTCCATGTGCTGATTGTTCGTGTTCACACCTCCAGAGCTTGAGCAAGAGCGGCTGACCTGAGGGTCTTCTATGTGCTCCTTATTACGCCATGGATGTGGGACTCGAAAATTCTCGGGGGAATCCTGGAACCGCAGCGATATTTCTTCCAAGCTGCACGACAACTCAGAAGCAGACATCCTTTCCTTTGGATTGACGACCAACATGTGATGCTCGATGAGCTCAAGAAAGTCGTGGACATAATTGCTGCATTTTTCATTCTCATGGAGAGCTGCAATCCAGGCTTTCACCTGAGGCTTAATCACCCCAACACTTCGACCATTAAGGTCCTCTATCCGGAAAAACGTGTCCGTATAGATGCCAAGGATGTTGAATTCGGAGCGAACCTCTCGAAACTTGTTTATCACCGCGTCGAATCCCATCAAGAACCAGGTGACGAATTCCAAAAACGTGCAACCAAGCATCCAAATGTCTGTTTTCCGCGAGATTTTCCCATCTTTCATGTCAAATCCTGGAGCTTGATATGTTGGGGAAACGGCAACTTCAGATGCATCTATATCTGACCGAGACCTTTCGCTACGCAAGTCGGCTAGGCCGAAATCAGCGAGGGTCAATTGCCCCATGTCCTCAGTCGTTTTGGTCGAATACGGTGAAAACCATAATATATTTGATGGCTTTACGTCTCCATGTCGTCCATAGAGAGGTTTTGCGTCGCTTGCGTCCCGGTCGTCGGAATCTCCATGGACTTTCGATAACGCTTGTGCCAGTGCGAAGCACTGTCTAGAGATCCAGGGAGCTATTCGAAAATCTCTACTCAAGCTCTGCTTAATTTGCCAAAACGACTCTAGGTTACCAGAGGACCATGGAAAGATCAAATAATACTCCCCTTTCCACTCGTAGCTTGACAGCAGCTGAATAATGTGTTCGACATTCCGGAAGCGCTTCAAAGTTTTCACCTCCTGCCATACTAGCTGCTCGTCTTGTGTATGCCGGCGCTTTAAGGCGAAGATATGGTTAGGGTTATCTATCTACATCAAAAGCCAACGAAAACTCTGCAGCCAGATTATATGTTACCAGACTCACGCCATAGTATCCAAAGTCATAATGGTCTGGGTGTATGGTGATCATTCGTACAGTGCTATAACCCCCATATGTCGACTGGCCGAGACTCATGATATGAGACTCTGATGTTGCATGTGTGCTCGTGTCATTTCTGATGTCAAGAAACGGCAGAATTTTCATGGGGCAAAACTTGTAGTGCTTTGCTTTTCCTACACTCTCGAATACGGGTGATAGTACGCCCCACTGCCGGTCGAAAAAGGTCCACCTATGGCGAAGCGCCGTCCGTTTGAACACGCGATTCCACCGAAAAAGCCACTCTTCATCGTCTCTTTGAGCAGAGTCTGCCGAGTTTCGAACACTGAGTGACTCTGAGGGCCTGGGATCAGGCATAGGAAGGTGTGAATCATCCACCCCGAAATCTACAAAATTAGCAATGCTCTTGACTGCACCCGACAATACTAGGACAGCGAATATCTTGCGGAAAGGCGGCACTTGATAAGAAATTTGTCTAGCATATCGTTCCAAAGAATGCTTTGGCATGGCAGGGAACGACTCCTCCAAGACCAGGCGGATTGTGTCTTGTTCCAGGATCGACTTCAGTGTTCCTTGGGGAATAAAGTAGCTTCCATCTTCAGCCCGGAGATGACTGCTGTACAGCCTCTCCTCCAGTAATTCCAAGCGTGTGAATTCTTGTTTCGTCTCACGGGGGGTAGCGTCAGGAGAGTTGGTTGGTCCCATGAGAGGCTTCCATCGTTCGTTTTGCGCATCGACTGCTTCTTGCCAAGCTGGAGTCGAGTCCATGGGATGAATATAATGGCAGTCGATCATTCAATAAGTGGGCTACCGTTAATATGTTTGCCTGCTCAAAGATAAGTGTAAAGAAGACCTAATGCAGACGCAGACAAGACAGTGCTTGGTAGAAGGTTGCTAGGCTATCCGTTGAAAGTTAGAGGTTAGCCAAGCAGCCTCGCTTAATTCTACGTGCCCCACTACCGTGACTTATTGGCTAACAATGTTTAGCAGTCTCTCTCTTAATTTCTATAATTTAATACTGCGTAATTATTAAGAAAGAAATTTAATTTTTAAGTGTATTTTAGGATTTGCAGCTCGCTTGTTACCTGCGTTACTTAAAATCTTTTATAACGTAAGATCTATAGCTATTAAGGATAAGTAGCCTGTAAGAGGAGCGAGCCTTAGGCTTGGTCGAGGGATTAAACACGCGTTTAAGCTAGGCTAGACCTATATGATGATTTGTCCAGCCTGAAAGTTATGCAGCGAAGAAGGCTCGGTGATTATCAGGATCAAAGGCCTAAAGTCAGGAGCCCTGTATTAAGCTTGAGTCTGATTGATATATTAGGGCAGGCGGGAGGTGAGATCCATTGGCGCATATGCAGGCTGCCAGCGTTATTCACTCTCGATTACGGTCCTAGATTATAGACTTGATATTCCTTTCCCTACATAGCCTCCTGCTGAACAATCTCTTCGACCTAGAGTCTACCCACAGCATGCAGCCTTTCTCATATATATTGTACGTGTGGCGAGGCTCAATCCCATGTTTGATAATCTTATCACGTAGAAGGTTAAAGTAAGGTGTACTTCACTCCAGAATTAGCCTGGTGACGTGATCGATCGATAGCTGTTGCCCACTTTGAGATAAGCTCAATCTTGTAGCGCTTGACAATGCGATCAACCCAATGTACTCCAAGCTCTCTTTTGGCTATCTCTGAGGCAAGGCGTCGTATCATAGATCGTGTAGGTGGTAGACCTTAGCCTGTGAGGCGTTCAATATATCGTACGAGCTCCTGCTCCTGCCGGAGGTGGAGGGCCTGCTGATTTTCTGCCTTGGTGTTGCGTGTGGCTGAAACGCGCTTATGTCTCCGCGCGAGCGTTGTACGATTACAGCCATACTTTTGTGCAATCTTTCGATAGCTAAGTTGTTCTCCAAGCTTTAGTAATTCTAAAGCCGCAAGTATTTCCTCGATTGAGCTCATGTTGGTGGAGATATCGCGTGTTAAAGTTGTGGTGTTGTTTTGGTGAGGTGGCTCCTTACACCGTCGCGCTAGCTGAAACTGATCTTCGACGCGTAACTGTAACACTGATCAGAGATTATACTTCGTTCTTGTCAATATTGATTTCTAAGAAACGTACCGGGCTGGAGCCACCTGGTTGAACTAGGATATCGAGCCAGGTCGGATCGCACCTTGCAAGATTGTGAATATAAAGATCCTGTAATCGCCGAAAGGACCGATACCCATTGACTAATTCAGGTAGCTAAACAAGAGAACTTAAGCCTAGGTCGAGAGATGTTTATTCGAGAGACTTTAGAGTTGGTGATGCGAGACAAAGTAGGCTACGAACAAGCGGTGCTGCGAGCACACCTTGTCTATCACCTGACGCTACATCCAAGTACAATGATTCTATGCGCCATTTGCAGTTGTCTGATGGGATATCAAGAGCAATCTCCTCGCCAAGCGACAAGCGTTGTAGAAGAAGATGCCGAAGATTTGAGGAGATGATCGCTTTAAAGAAGTAGGAAATCTAACGGCAAAAGTTACGTTGCCAGGCGCTTAACGCCGAGGCCACCTTCCCTATCCGTCAGCGCCAAGCATCCCTCCCCTCCTTGTAAATTACAACGTCTGCGCTAGCAAACTACGTTATTTACGTTATTTAGAGTTAGAGAAAACAAGTAAGCAACTATATCTTTAGTATAAACCTAATTAATTGCAATAGTATAAATTTACATAGTTTAAAACATGTATAGCGTAAGTTATAAGGTCTGTAGTTACAATCTATAACACTATCTACACTATATACTTGCTATTATTAGACAAAAGCTTCTAGGTTAGCTACACTAACTTTACAATTTTAAAATTTGTATTTTACAATATGCAAGTCTTATATTAATATTGCGCGTATAAAATATATTAATAGCATATTTTTTAAGATACTATAAAACTACTTTGTCTATTTATTACAATATACTTATTAAGATTTTCTATTACAAAGTTAGAAAAATAGACGTGCACAGCAATAATGCTAGAAAAAACTAGGTTTAGCTACGTAATAAAAGTTTTTAAAATTAAAACTAGGGTATTTATAAGGTTTACTTATAAACTATTATATTTTAATACTTGCATTCTAACACTAAAACTAAATATTTAAATAGCAGAGATTACAACTTTAAAGCACCTCTTTATTTAACTTAAAGAATTAAGTTATAAATAATAAATATTTTAATATCTAGATTTTAGAAATTACTAGAATTTTAGCTATGCTTTTTGTTCTTTAAGCAATATTATAAAGACTTAATAAGCTTAATAAATACTACCTTTAGCACGCACTTGTATATTATACTATAAATACTTTAAAGATAAAATATATTGTTAAGAAATATAAGCTATTTAACTAGAATATTTATATTTTAAATTTTATGTATTAATTTTTAATATTAAGCATAAAGTACTACTTTAATATTAGCGTACTTTAAACACTATAAAGTAGAGACTTTATAAAGCGTGTCTACTTAATAAATAAGTTTTAGAATATCTAAATTTACAAGAAACAAGCGCAATATCTAATATTAGTAGTAATAAGAGAAAGTATTTGTAGATATAATTTGCTGTTATAGTAAGTTTTAGTTTCTATATTAAAATATTATAGAATGCTAGATATAGTATATAATTATTAGTAAATTTATATTATACTTTCTAGAGAATCTTAAAAATGTCTATAACTCTTTATTGCGTTAAAGGTTTTAATATTAGCAAAGTAAAATATCTAAAAAACTAAAAAAAAAGCAAAAAAAATAGAAAAACTCTAAAACACTACTTATTATTAAAAGTAATAGCGTGTACTTGCATTATTTAGTTTTTATATATTATTTTTTTTAGAGAAGTTATTAGTAGATTTTATCTACTTTAAAAAGCTAATAGAAATTTCTTAAAAATTACAAGATATTATAGCAGGTTAGTAGAGAAACAAGGTTTAGAATTATAGTATAAAACAAGGCAGGATATAAAACATAGAGTGTTAGCTTAGAGTAAAGGTACAGTATTAAAGTATATACTAGACTTAGTTAGCATATTGTATATTAAATAGAAAAGTTAAGCTAGAGTTTAAAAATTACTAAGTTTAAAATTTAAAAATTAAAATTTACGTGCTTTCTTCTACTTTTATAGCTTATAGATTTTTTAGCCTAGAGCTGCTTATACTTTATCTTAACCTTACTAATAGAAATTTTTATTACCTTAATACTACTCTTATTTCTTTAGAATTCTAAACTTGTAAGCTGCTAACTATAGTTATATACTTAGTTTATTCTATTATTTTACCTATTACCTAAACTACTACAAAATCTGTTTATTTAGTTTTTTAAGATAATAAAGTATTTGCAAACTTTAATATATTAGTTTTTAGAAATACTAAAGTATTTAAGTATTTTTATAATTTTATAGTTTTTTAATTAGATATAGTATTTGTCTATTAACTATTATAAATAGAAAGCATTATATATATAAAAGGTTTTATATAGATAAGAACTAGAAAGACTAAGTTATATAAGAATATAAAGAGAGAATAAAGTGTATTAAAAGCAAAGTAATAATATTATAAAATAGGTTTATAGCACATTACATAGTAGTAAAGTAGCTAGAAAGAATAAGAAATATAATAGAAAAGGCTAAAAAACTTAAGGTTTAAAATGCGTAAACGCTGTCTAAGAAGAATATAGAGAAACTGCTGCAATATATTATATAGTAGTAGACTAGCCTAAGGCAAAGAAGGTATATAGTAGAAAAGGCTAGAGAACTTAAGGTTTAAGATGCAAAAAAGTTATTTAAGAAAAATATAGTAGAACTGCTAAAATATATTTTATAGTAGTATTTTAGCCTAAAACAATAGAGGTATATAATAAAAAAGGCTAAAGAACTTAAAGTTTATAATATAAAAAGGTTATTTAAGAAGAATATAGTAGAACTGCTAAGACGTATCTTGTAGTAGTATTCTAGCCTAAGACAATAGTAGTATATAATAGAAAAGGTTAGAGAACTTAAGGTTTAAGATACAAAAAAGCTGTCTAAGAAAGATGCTAGAAAACTAGCTAGCAATATATTATATAGTAGTATTCTAGCCTAAAACAATAGAAGTGTATAGTAGAAAAGGCTAAAAAACTTAAGGTTTAAGATACGCTAAGTAGTATAAAGATAATGCTAAGGAACTAGCTAGTAATATATTATATAGTAGTATTTTAGCCTAGAACAATAAAAGTGTATAGTAGAAAAAGCTAGAAAACTTAAGGTTTAGAATACGCAAAGTAGTATAGAGATAATGCTAGAGAACTAGCTAGTAATATATTATATAGTAGTATTCTAGCCTAGAATAATAGAAGTATATAGTAAAAAAGGCTAAAGAACTTAAGGTTTAAAATACGCAAGGTAGTATAAAGATAATGCTAGAGAACTAGCTAGTAATATATTATATAGTAGTAGACTAGCTAGCACAAAGGACGTATATAGTAGAAAAGGCTAGAAAACTTAAGGTTTAAAATACGCTAGGCTATTTAAGAAGAATGCTAAAAAACTAGCTAGTAATATATTATATAGTAGCAGAACAATCTAAGAAGAAGAAGTTTGTAGTAGAAAAGGTTAGAAAATTTAAGATTTAAAATACATAAGACTATATATTAGTATAGGTAGTAAGTAGGCAAATAGTAAGAGAGTAATATAAAGGCTTTTTGCAATAGTAAAGTATAACTCTAAGACCTTGTAATTCTTAAGCTTAAAGGTATAGTAAAGTTAGTAGTAGTAAAGTATAACTTACTTAAGCGTTAAAGTAAAACTGCTAAAAGTACTACTCTTTTTCTTAATATTTCTATTAACTATATAGCTTAATATTGTATACTTCTAAAATTTTATATTTGTATTTTAGGTTTAGTGCTTGCAAGAGAGGAGAGTATAACTCTACGTATAAACTTTAAAAATTCTAGAAAGATTAGTTTAAGAAGTTATAAAAATAAAGTAGTTAAAAAATTAAAATAAAAGATTTAATTATATTATTGCATATTTCTATGCATATAATACTAGTGTTAAGGTAAGTTAAATTTGCGTATAAAGTAAGAGAATAGTATACTAAATACGCTTTTTTATAAAGTTTAAAGGCGCAAACAAAGTATTATATATAGACCTACTTAGAAAAAGATTATAGAGAGAATATAACTTTATATTTTAGTATTTTACAAGAACTATTCTCTAGTTTTCTATTTAGCGCTATAGCACCTATGCGCCTAATTGCTGCTAGCAGCTAGATTGTAATAGTTCTAACTTATTTTTTATTATTTAGCAAATTAGTTATAGTCTACTATATGCGCATGTTACGTTCTCTACTAGAATATTATAAATTATATAATTTATATATACACGCTACAAGCTTAAAAAATTATTTGTACATAGAGAGCATAGGTTTAGCTATAATTTTATTGTGTTTTTTAATATTATTTATTATATATACGCTGTTGCAGGTGTATATTGTTCTTACATAGTCTTGCGCGTTCTAAACCTAGTTTTTAACGTAGTTTTTACATGTAGTTACCTACTTACTATATATATTTATTTCTAATATTGTTAAATCTTTAAAATTAATTGTATACTATATTCTCTTTACTATAGAGATAAATATATATATATTTTTACGCCTTTCTAATTTATAGTGCTTATAGGGTAGTTTTTACTAGTTTTTTATTACTTGTATTAAGCTATAAAAATAAAAATAAAACTTTCTAATAAATAACAACCTAATATAGTACTATACAACAAATATATAATAACTTTTAGTATAACTACAGTAGAAAATATACGTAATATAGATTTAACGCAGATTTATATTGCAGTACTTATAAATAAAAAGAAGCGTATTCCTGCCTATTATACGTTATAGAAACTGTAATAAATTTAATTGTTTCTTAGCTTAGAAATTTAGAAGACTATATATTTATTTATTATTATCTATAGTAGCACTAGGTCTAAAGATCTCTCTAGAATCCTAAGGTTCTAGTAGCAGATAGTGTAATTTATAATAAGCAAAGGCAATTTTCTAGATATTAAATAGTGCCTTCTATATATTTAAACGCTAGTATCTAAACACCTTATTTTAATTGTCTCTATACTAAACTTCTACAAGTTTTATAACCTTTTAGTTAATTTCTATTTATTTCTTCTTTGCTAGTAAAGCTATTCTACTAAAGGCAAGCTAAACCTAAATAGTTTTATTTTCTACTTTCTTCTCTTTCTTAAACCTATTAGCCTAGAACTTAGCTCTACATAGATACTTCTAAAAAATAGTATAAATTGCCTAATACTCTATAAATAACAAGCTAATAGTACGCAAAGACAGTTATAATATACTTTAAACTTGCTATACTAGTGCTTAAAGCTCTACTAAAATATAGAATAGTAGCTATTTGCGCTACCTAAACTAAATATCTCCTTCTAATACTAGTAAGGTATAAGAACTTGTTAGAAAATAAGAAGACTATAAAATTTAATATTCTAGTATTTAATTAAGTTTTTAACGTTTTTAGCGTTGTATACGTTTTTCTTAGTAGAAGGCTAGATTTTACTATTATTAAACTACAAGAGGACGTTATTTACTACAACTTGTCTAGCCTTTGTTAAGGAAGGCTAGTTATTATTGCGTAAAGTACAAAGGCGTGTATATAGATTTAGTAGTTAAAGAGGTAGAATTAGCTGTATATAGTAACTCCTCTACTGCATGTTAAGAAAAGGGGTATATAGTTAATATATTAGTAGTAATTTCTAGGTTAGTTATAGAGTTTCTAGTATTGTATTTGTAGGCGTAAAGAGGAGGCTATTATAGCTAGAAAGTTGCTAAACAGGTTTAAGTGCAACTAGAAAAAGAGAGGTATTTTATAGTATATATATAAGATTTAGAGGTTAGAAGCTATAATTTACTACTCTTCTTGCTAATTTTGCTTATACTCTATATATTCTTAACAACTCTATATACTAGAAGTAAATAAGTATAGGATTTGTTTCCTCTATCTTCTTGTTAGTAAAGACTAGTAGAGTTATAGGTAGGTTTTAGGTAGCTCTAAGTTGTAAAAGTTAGGCCTAGCTTACTTAAACTACGTTTTTAATAGGGTCTACTTACAGTATAGCGTGTATACTCTGCTCCTCTACTATTATCTAACTATAGCTAATAAATTCTTTTGCAGCAATATATAGCTAGGTTATATTAGCACTAATATTGCTAATTTTAAAGATTTGCAACTTCTTTACGTAGTTTATACAAGATTTTTAAGGTAAAGTCTGTATTTTCTTCTATTACTTTCTAGGCTTAGTAACTGCAGCTAGGTTCTTAGGCGCTAGAGGCGCTCTAGGCTTCCTACTAATTGCTAGTTTTGTTAGTGCTATAGTAAAATAGAAACAAGGTGTAGTATTAAATAGGCTATAAAATCTATAGTTAACTAATACAAAGGTAGGCTTTAGAAGGCTAGTGTTTATACTTTTTCTAGCAACTACTAACTTTTCTCTAAACGTTGTAGAACACTGTCTCTAGCGTACTGTTTAGCAAGTTGTACTAATAGTATACATAGATTCTTAAACTATGTAATTAATATATTTTCTTTGCTATAAGCTAAGTGTAGAGCTAACTAAAGCAGTAGCTTATTATAGTATTAGTCTTAAGATTAGTAGTAGTAGACGTTAATTAATTTTATATACAGCAAGCTAATTGCTAGTAATCCTTTAAAATAGAATAAGTAGCGCTATATAGTTAGCTTAATTAGTCTTTATATTTAATAAGTTTAATACTAAGAGATCTAGGCTAACCTTTAAGCGCCTATATACTGCACTGCAAAAAAAAGTAGTACTATTTTAAGCTTGCTAGCAACTAAACTAGTAAAGATTTTTAACAAGTGTTATAGACGTTAGAAATCTTAAAATTTTCTAGTTATTAATTAGAGAACATTTAGCAAAAACATGCGTTAGTAGTTCTAGGCGTTAAAACTAGGTTTTTTTTATAGTCTAGTAGGTAATTGCTATACCTCTTAAAGCCTTGCAATACTAGTATCTTCTCTTATAATTTTGTAGTATAAAGCTAGCTTAGAAAAAATAGCATTATAATAGCCTCTTTTTATAAAACACTATATACTAGCAAGTATTTATTACAATTTGTTGTAGAGATTAACTTTAACGCACTAATAAAGAATAGTTTAACTACAGAATATAACAACAAAATAAAATAAGTAGATGCAATAGTTAACAAAGCTGCTAAGATCTTTTAATTAAATTCTTGTGCAGCTAAGTTAATAATAAATGTATAGTTTAGCAGCAAGAATTTCTAATTTAAAAAAGAACTTGCTAGTGTTAAAGATATATAAAAAAGTGCCCTTATAAAAGGCACGCATAAAAGCTACTTAGGGTATAGTTTTTTCTAAGATTTGCTATCTCTGTTGTCTATATTAACGCGCAACTTCTAGTTAGATTAAGAAATTTAAAGAGTTTATAAAAACGCAGGTAGCACCTAGGCAGCGCAATCTAATAGTTGTTACTAAAAAGACCCTGTCTATTATATGCCTTTAGATTTAAGCAAGTTATAAGGACTTTACAACACCTATAAAAGTAAAAGATAATAGCAAAATATATAAGGTTATAGATATTAATCCTCTAGCAGCCTTAATAGCTAAGAAGATAAACAGGTAGTCTAGTACTTTAACTATAAAAGTAGCTGTATTATACTTCTTTATTATAAAGGTTAAGTATAAAGCAGCTCCTTTTACACAAAATTTTAATAGATTATAGGCAGGAAACCTAGTTACTTTAACTATAGTAAAGTTATATATGTAAGAGTTAAAGAAATAAAAGGTATAAAGTTGTTTTTATAAATTATAAGAAATATAAGCTAACTTTATAGTAATTATAAATTTAAGCTAGCAAGATCTTAAAAAGTATACGCGCAATATTAAAGGCTAAACTTAAGAAGCTTTATTAATATAATACTAGATTTTTACAAAGTTGTAGTATTAAAATCTATCTAAAAGTTAGAAATAGCCTTGCATAGGCTAGCTAGAGACAACATTTAATAATATCTCTTATCTACGCTATTAGCTTTAAGTGTCTACTACGTTTTAACAAGATCTTAAATATCTAAGTTTGTAATATCTATTATTACAATTATAAAAAAGAGAAAATTAAAATACTGCTTAATTAGCAAAAAATATACTAAACTAGAGGTATATATATAGTATTCTCTATATATATTTATAATTTTAGTATTTTCTAACAAACTTGCCTATAGTTTTTTGTTAATACTTATATATAATATAGGTGTTTAACTATTTTTCTATTTTTTTAATTGCATATAGCTATAAATTAATATCTTAACGCTACTATTTAAGTAGATAGAAACCTTAGAAATTATAAAGAGATATCTATTTTACTTATTCTAAAAATTAAATTAGCTAAAGACAGTTTATAATACTACTAAAAAGCTTATAAGTTGCTATAAAACTTTTATAAAATATTATATCTTATAAGCTTTTATAAAGTTATACTATATTTCTTAACGCCTTTTAGCAAAATTTGCACAATATTAGTAAGAACTTTAAACTATATAGCAGCTACTCTTTCTAATAAGGTAGTGCCTAATAGTTTATTACTATTAAGAGGTAGAGTATTCTAAAGCTTTGCTTATATAAAGGTTAAAGTACTAAATTTAATAGATTAACAATTGTTTGCTATATAATTAGCGCTTTTAATAAGAACTATTAATCTCTAAAGACGTATATAGATAAGGAGTACAATAGTAGTACTATTAAGTGTTTAAAGTGCTAAAGAAGCTGCCTATATAGCTAAAAAGGTTTAAGTTTTTAAAGTTTGCAAGTAGAAACTTTAAGCCTAAAAAAGCAGTTTTTATATATATTATACTAGGCTACTATAGAACTTAGTTTTATATATAGTATTAGTAGTTAATAGCTATGCAATTTAAACATTGTTTCTTTTCTAGGTTTAAGAAAAGTTATCTTTATACTAGTTATATAGTATAGAAATAGAAGTTAAAATATATAAGCTTACGCCTTTTAAACCTAGTAATTTATATAGTTAGACTATATACTTGTTGTTTTTATAGTATATTAGTTATATACATAGTTTATTTTTTATACTTAGCTACAATTGTTGTTAGTAACGCGTAAGTATAGGCTAAGTAATTAATAAAAAGCGCGTTTTTATAAACTCTAATGTCTATTATTCTAACGTCTTTGCTAAAGCCTATTACTAGTATTTTATTTTGCTATTCTATAGCTTACTTGTTGTATTTTTTAACCTTCTCTACTAATTTGTTTGCTAGAATACCTAGAAAACTACTAAAAATTGCAAAAAAGCTCTTTACTGTGCGCGTTAAATTAAAGAGGAAGGCATTAGAATCTTCTATAAAAACTTTTAAATAAAGTTATATACTATAAGATTAAATAAACGTTTATAACATTTTAACAACATCTCCTCTACCTACTACCTACCTAAGAGCTACAACAAGAGCAACCTGTACACCTGTTTATACCTCTAAAGTTGCAAATTTAGAAGAAGAGAAAAAAGAAGAGCAGAAAATATAATAAATTAGTAGCAGATTAATAAGCACCTAGGCAGCAAGTGTTTGTTGTACAGATACTACGCAACTTAAAGCAGCAGAGAGGGCAGATATAGAGTGTAGGGTTAATATTGCAGCAGAGATAGAAAAAGCAGCACTAGACGTTATAGAAGTAAGAGATAAAATAGGTAAAGCGCGTGTAGTAAAAAGCGCAGAGAATAAAGATAAAAATAAGAATTTTAGGTTCTACTTTAACAAAGTTAAAGAAGAGTACAAGAACAATAAAGAATATAGAGTTAAAGTTAAAGCAGCACTAGAACTTAAGAATATAGAGGTTAGAGTAAAGCAAAGTAGAGGAAAGAGCGTAGATGCTAGCGTAGTTAAAAAAGCAACGCAAAATATTGTAGTTTTTAATAAAGCAGCCTAGAAGGTTGTAGTTTTTAATTAAGCAACTTAGAATAGCGTAGCAGCTAGAGGTGCAGAAGCAGTAAATACGCAAAAGAAGTAGCTACTACCTATAGAAACTTTCTATAAAGTATTAGATCTAGGGAAATTAGAGGTTCTCCTCTCTTAATTTTAAAGTAGTAGTAAAGAATTATTAAGCAGTAATAGCAAGGCTAATAATTTAAATTTAAACGCCTAGGCAAGGTGTATATATTACTGTACTGTCTTGCTACTACCTTTTAACTATAAACTTGTAGAAAACTAACAAAAGTACTACAAAAAAAGGCAATAAAGAGGAATTTAGCTATATATCTAAGGCAGCTAGATTGCCCTAATGCAGAGGCAAGGCAAAAGTAGTAAAGAAACTAATAGGCAGCAAAGCTAGTTCTAAAAAAGATAATAGAAGATAAATTAAAGTAAATACTTGTATTTTACAATATCTTTTATATATATTAACGTGTCTTAGGGTAAAGTTCTTTAGATATAAGAGCGCTATACTATAGTGTTTTAGTTGCTAAGTTAGCTTAGTAGTTTAGCTATTCTTTGTAGTAAACTACAAGGTAATTGCTAATAGTATATAAAAATTTCTAGATACAGCACCTAATAAGACAGAGAAGAAGAAGCTTCTGCTATATAGTTATCTCTACAAGGTAAATATACGTATTTTTTAATATTTTGTGCTTATTTTAATAGTCGCGCAGGCTGCTCTGCTTAAACTGTAGTGTGTTAAAAAGAGTCTTTTTCTAGTTAGTATCTCTACACCTATATTTTCCTGTGTTTGTAGCTAACTTTCCTAGAATACTAAAATTAAGTATAAGCAACTTTCTAGAGATAGCAAGTCTGTAGAGCATATTAGTTCTAGAACTTTTAGTCTCTACAAGCTCTTGTTGCTTTAATTTTAGAAGATAGTGTTTAAGAAATTTAAGATAAAAAGAGAGAGTTATAAGTACAACTTTAACCTAGTATACTACTAATAACCTCTTTATTTGCAGCGTAACAAACCTACTAACCTATGTTAGTTGTTTAATTTTAAGAGCAAGTAGAAGGAGGCGTTTAGAAAGTTCTATAAAAAGAAAAAGAAAAGTAGCTAGCAACTTAGTATATAAACTTAAGGTCTATTCTGCGTTTTCTAGGTTTCTACAAACTATAACTATTGCATAGCTAATTTCTCTCTAGGGCTAAATCCTAATTACTTGTTACTAGCAGCTATTAAGCAACAAAAGACAAGTAAAGTCCCTAGAAAACTAAGAATTAGAGTTAAAAAATAGTAAATAATATAACTTATTTAAATAATAAATTCTTTCTCTAGTAGTATTTTTAAGTGTATAGAAGCTAGATTTCTACTTGTTATAGTTCTAAGTAGCTAGTAAACGTAGCTTTAATAATACTAAATGCTACTAGTATTCTAATAATAGAAAGATAAAAAGCTACTCTACTAATATTAGCTAAAATATTTAGATTTAATTATTAAAGTAACTATGTTAAAAAGGCTACTATACTATTTAGCTAATTAAAGCTACTCTATTAATTAAAGCTACTAAGCTACTTTAAC